>JARFOD010077836.1:0-20306 GCA_031763545.1 Mopalia muscosa
AGTATCCGTCTCGTAGGAGATAGAACGAAATAGTACTAACCCAAAGTTTCCAAAAGTTTGGGAAAATACTATGTCCACGCGATATTTTGTCAATTCCTTGAGATTTTCCAGTTTATTTTAGACCAGTTGAATGTTCAATGGAAAGTATGAATGATTTTACCCATGGCAGCCAAGTGACAGATGTAGAGGATGACGAAAGCACCGATTATATCATGTCGAACACTGGGACCTTAATTTAGCAAAACCAGAAATATGGGGATAGAACAAGATAGAACTGAGGTCGCGATATGTTTAGTAAAAGTGATCAAAACGTAAGGTGTTTAAACAGCAATACTGTCCGTGCGTTTCTATTAAAACAGACCCGTAGCTTTCTTGTAGAGTATAATAACACAGTAATGACTCCGCGAAAAGGATAATGTTTGTTTCTTTACTTTTGAATGCGGGCATTATTTCTAAGCAGCAACGTGTATCATTGAATAAATATGTCTGGTTTCCCAAATAACAACAAGTGTCGTCCATTTACATGCAGTAGATGGCCTATTAGACAAATGTCGTAATACATGAAACCTATAAAATCAACTTTTGGTCGCTTTTATTGCAGCAATTATGCATTGAAAAATAGAACGCTATCACCTGTACTGTACCGGTTGCCTTTGGATGGGCCTGCCAGTGTGGCTTTCAACACATTCGGCGTCATTTTGCAACCACCAAGTGTACCTTCTATTTTTTTAACGCAGACTGGGAACTTTGGGATAAACCCGCACCGTTATTGTCTTACCAGGAAGTGACGAGAGAGCTACTTTTACAAAAAAAAAAAGCCACAGGTGCATACAAAGACTCTCAGAAGAGAAGATAATTATTTCTTTGAAACATATCATTGTTCTCTTTTTGTTAGGGTTTATTTGGTAAAAATTCTTCAAAGATGATAAATTAAAATGGAGTTTAAATGGAGAGCATGACCTTATGGTAAAAAAAGACAAAAATCAGTTTTGTTCTAAGGGAGATAATTCAGTAATTTTAGCTTAACACACTTTCATAACATGCAGGTCATCGGTTGTCCATGTATTTACCTATACTGCTTGCAGTTTCTAGAATATTTTTTTAACGCTATGAAATTATTCCAAGTGTGATATTTATTACAACAGGGTGTGCTTTTTTGTATTTTTGTCCGTCAGAGAATTTCATTTTCACCTTTTTTAAACTACAGTAAACATGTTGTCACTGGAGGAATTCATTTCGAGAACCGTTTAAGGGTAGACATTCAATTAAAATCGCACCCTAGAAATCTCCGCTCAGTGTCCTGTTTTTAAAAAAATATTTTAATAAGAAGATAAAAATCTCATTATAATGTAAACAATTTAATAGGCAGATTAGTTTTTGCTTTCTGGGGCTGTGTGACTTTCCAATATCACAGGTGAAGTGGATGTCCGCTACATAGACTCGAGAAATTATACACCTGTTTTTGAAAAAGGCTGGTGTGTTGAGTTGTCTATAGTTGCTGAGGTTTACTGCTGGCGAACGTCATTTGAGGGTCGTGGCCAAATTTTCAGAACCAGAATCTGCTCAAACTAGATCATGTTATTATGGACTTTTTTAACGAAACAAAATTTAACTGATTAGTTTCTGCACATTTACATGTATTGTGTAAGTCGAGGCCTGGGTAATTTTCTTCACCGCCATTGGTCTGGCACGCCATCAGACAGGTGAAAGCCTCTCATTACCCAACACCAGTATCGACATAGGGACCAACAAATAAAAGTATCGGAATACTTTCGTTTCATTTATGGATTCTTTCGTTTTATTTATGGATTATAAATTAACAATACATATAGTCGAAGGTTTACAATAAAATCTAAATAAAAAAGATGCCCAATATTTTAACTACGCAGAATCAACAGCTGTGCTCGCTCCTTAACACAAGCAATTGTGTTTTATAAAAGCAGTTGATATAATGGTGCATCCGCTAAATGACGTAAGTTTTGGCAATTGGTTGTGGTTACGTGATGTCACATCGGAAACAGAATCCATCGCCACTGTAGAGAAAGCTTGTTAATTGGTGATCGGTTAAAATTCGGTCGAAGACAATGGTGACAGTCATTGTGGCAAGTGGCACGACTAGGGTGAGTGTCGAAGAAATTGTTCAGAAGGACGAAACTTTTCAAAGTTAAAGTAAAGATATTTCTAATCAGACGAAAACCAGAATTTTATATATACTCAACGTTCACAAAAGTTGTCTTTTGTTTTTGTAAGGCATGAAAGCCAATGTGTCACCATCAACATTCACCACTTGTTTTATTGGATAACTGCATCACGTATCAACGGTTTAACGGATTGACTTCCGGTTCTAGCTTCCGCTTATAACGACTTGCCTTGTCAAACACATAAAACTCCTATTCCATCTGACATGGTAATTCCATTTCCATAGTACACACTTTTCACATTAAATATTATCGATTGAATCTCACTCCATCAGACGACAATAAATTGATATCAAGGTTTTATTTGGACATATCCAAAGAATTGACTGAATATCGATTTTATACTGGGGATAATAAAAAACAGTGGGTTATTAGTGTTATACAAAGACAGCTTAGAGAATATGACAGTCGCCATTTTGTTCCGAATCGTGAATGCACATAGTGAACCCAAAGAGACACGGCCTTTCATAATTTTGAACCAACGTGTGATGTCGTCGTCTACAAGAAACAGGGAATAAATATACGGCTTACCCACCTCCCCTGCCAGCTTAAAATAAATGGCTGACAAATGATTCAAAATTAAATGCAAGAGACAGTTTTAGCAGATTAACAGATTTAACAGATTATGTTATGACAGATGCCCACCGTATTATTTTTTGTCTAATAAGGACTCGTCAATTATTCAAAGGCAAGGTTTAAATGAATGAAAGAACATTTCCCTATTATAATGGGCACTTCTTTTATTGGTGGCCAATAGGGCAATATAGGATGTAATAAAAATGCCTCTAGTCTGTTATCTCAAGGTGTGATATTTTAACATGAGTGACGACATTGTTACATTTCACGAGCAGTAAATTATCTAATATTTGAGAATATTTGCATGGATGCCACGCAAACATTCTCAAATATTAGATAATTTACCGAGCCAAAAAGAGCCAAAGGTTTTGAAACAACATGGCGTCCAAGTTATATATTCTGACAATATCACACAATCCTAACTTAGGTTGATGTAGGCCTATAACTTATTGTTTATACTATTACTCTCTGAAGGCACTTCTGTCCTGGTGAACAAACCAGAAGAAAATATTCAAAGCTGTTCATACAAATGCACGGTACAAGTACTCAGTACGACAGCCGATTGCTAGGTAAAATAGACCTCGTCGGGAAGACTGTCTGAAATTGACTTGTGCCAATTTATGATTGTTTAAATGGCCAACATCTGCATTACTCCCACACTGGTTAAATAACAACTGATTATAACACCTATTGATTAGTGTTGGGCAGTTAATAGGCAATTAGTGAATAATGCTGCTATTTATTGTTAGAAAACAAATTAATTAGTTACACTGTCTGAGGTGCCAATCGCTATATATTAAATGTGTTCATAACGGGGATAATATTGATATCGCCATATTTGATACCCCTGGTATCACACACGCCCCGATAACACGCCCAGTCCCGACCCAGACCAATCAACCCACAGACACTGCCGTATACCCCATGTGTTAACGGTATAAAGCAACGATATTTGAATCTACCTGATAGCCCATATATTGAGCCGGACCAAACTAATGATTAATCATTGTTTATTGATCTCATTTGATAGGAAATTTAGGGACCATTATACCATTACTCACTGCTGAACAGCTATAAGTCCTTCATATAATCACAGGCATTTGTTTCAACGCGCGATTTATAATCCTTGCAATGTTCCCAAAACAAAATAGAGCACTAATCAGTAATCAATTTTGAAAGGGAGATAATTGAAAGTCGATATTAAATCTAGCGAAAGAAAAGTAGAGTTATCTCTCCTTGAATTTCTCTGAGACTGCAAATTGATACTGTTCCAAAAAAGCATCGGATTGTGTAAGTCATAGGCAATCAGCCAGTTGCCGAGTTATTTTCTTTAATTGCCTCGCGGCCATTTTTACTCCCTCACAGATATTTCTAAACTTGGCATTTATCTTGTCACCCCACCCATCTTCAACGAAAACAGAAACAGTAAAAACCAATTAGGAGCGTGTGAACATCAACTGTATTTAGGCTAATGGACAAAGCTCATTCATTTCCACGGAATAGGATGCATATCTCGTTAAGAAATCAAAGGCTGATCTTACATAATGACAACAATCTTTTGAGATATCTTCAATACCAATATATTTTTATCGCACTATTCTTAAAAACAATCACAGTATTTTAAAGTGACAATCACAGTATTTTAAAGTGACAATCACAGTGTTTTAAAGTGACAATCACAGTATTTTAAAGTGACAATCACAGTATTTTAAAGTGACAATCACAGTATTTTAAAGTGACAATTACAGTATTTTAAAGTGACAATAGCATTATTCAAAGTGACAATAACAGAATTCAAAGGAACAATCACATTATTCAAAGTGACAATTACATTATTCAAAGTGACAATAGCATTATTCAAAGTGACAATAGCATTATTCAAAGTGACAATAGCATTATTCAAAGTGACAATAACAGAATTCAAAGTGACAATAGCATTATTCAAAGTGACAATAACAGAATTCAAAGGAACAATCACATTATTCAAAGTGACAATAGCATTATTCAAAGTGACAATAACAGAATTCAAAGGAACAATCACATTATTCAAAGTGACGATCACATAATTTCAAGTGGCGATAAAATTGTTCCATGCGGCATTCACATAATTACAAGTAGCGATGAAATTAACCAAAGTGACTGTCATATTATTCAAAGTGTCTATTATCATGATCATAACGCGCATCCACTACTAACAACTTTTAATGTTCACGGTTTGAAGAGTAATATAACAATATTTATATAACAAGATAAGTACCAGTACGTGGGTCATCTATACAATCCTATCCTTGTCTGTAACAAATTGCATTTTAAACTTTCATTACGGCTTCCTTTTATTCCCAAGAAACATGTCGCCCTCTATAGCTAACAATCGCACTAAATAGCAACTCGCCCTTATACAAGCTTAACAAGTGGAAGGGAGATAATATGTGATTACAACGAAATAATGCAATAAATTAACATCAGTTTAGAATGTGCTCTGTTTATATCTTCATTCTCTTTATCCGTTTTTCTTTCGATCATTTAACAAAATAAAATCAATGGCATTAAATAACGCGACGTCTCAGGACAACCAAACAGATATACTGTGTTCACATGTGTTCACATGATTTTAAATGGGGGCAGGGGGAGAGGAGGGAACGGGTGGTGGGTTGGTGGTGTGTGTGTGTGTGTGAGGGGGGGGTGGGGGGTACCAGAGTTTGTTCAAGTAACACAATACTCGAATGGACTTTGCACGTCATCCCAGTTATTCGTTTACAATAACTTTTAATGCAATTAAAGGCATTAAATATGGCACAATGTATCTCTGAACATATTGAATAATATTACATGATTATGGCAAAATCAGTTATGTGTGGCGGCCTAATCATTCAAATACGTCTAATGCCCTAAGGTAAACAAATTCTTAAATTTAACATGCTTCTGCCATTTCTATCGTTTGCTATACATGTGCGTTAATATAAATGTGAACTAAATTTTTAATTAATATTTCATGTCAAAATAAAACTTTAAAAGAGAAACACACGGATCTCGGGTTATATATGTGTTTTATGTTTGAATCTACAATATTTACTGGCTATATGAATACAAAACTAATCAAAAGCCCCCTGAACTAAATATTGACACAGAGTAATTGTTCTACATTCCCCGTATCTACTATTCATCACGCTCGCTTAGAGTAGGCTACTAACTATCCGAAATCGGAGAACTACTGCTCGTGTTTTGATACTCCGACTGTTCGTTATTCTCATCTACAGTCACGTTTCATCTCTTGATAGACTAAAGGCAATTATTGAACAGCCGACGTGTTGGCCCAGTCGCTTGGCTGGCAAATTAGTTAGGCACATACACAGCTGAAGGGCATGTTAAAGGCAAGGTGGACATCGCAAAAGTAGAGGAGGATGACCGCACAGTTTACAGAAAATTCCCGAACATTAGTACACAACATGACCTATAGTCCTGGTTTGTTAGCAAGCGGTCTATGTGCCGTGTCACGGTGGTAAGACGGCGGTGTGTTTAATCAAGTGTCCAAATGAGTGAAAGAAATTACCCCTAACGCAATGCTCATTTTTTTCAATAAAATGAATATAGGTAAATATAAACCTCATTTATTGTGTTGAATTATTCTATCTAATTTTCCAATAGAGCTTTATCCGTTTTATAATTTGATCTTAAACATTGGGTAATGCTTAAACGATAGTCAAATTCTTCCAAGTGGCTATGTCTTGGTACTTTTATAACAAAACAGAAGATCTCCGCAAATACTGACCAATCAAATATTTTTGTTTTCAAACTTCCTCTTCATGAGATTTATAGAGTAGACTGTTTATAGTAGGGTTTACCTTTGACAGTTAACACATGTTATTAACCCGTAATAAACAGGAGTGTAAGTTGCGTGGCGTCATGGGTAGGGTTGGCCAAGCCCAAAATGTCAGCTATCAGTGGTCGTAGGTAGCGCCAGTGAGTTAGTTGGTTTATACTGATTGACTGAGTTAGTTACACATCTTCTAACAAGCGGCTTGGAATTATCAACATCCTAGGGTCGGTTCCACAAAGTATTTTCTGACTTAAGTCAAAATACTAAATTTGATATTTTTGCCTCTTGCCTTAACTTAGTTTTAAATTAATACCTGTAATTGATATAATACTTATACTAAAATATTAAATGTTAAATTTAAAAACTGAGAAATGTGAGGGCCTTTAAACATTTTGACTTAAGTATTAAACTGCTTTGTGGAATCTGGTACTGAACTATTATCACACCATCTCCCACTGTAATTCTTGGATGGTCATGGCAAAATGGCACAATCTCTGTCAGTCCCCATCGCATCTCTACTCTTTCGACATGTTCACCTCCTACCACAGTGTCGGGCCTTCGATCCTTCATTGCTGCATACAAAAATTAAAGTGCTCTCTCGGGTAATACCTATTTTCTCAAGTATATTATCCCATTTGAATGACGCAATGCCTGGTCTGACAGGAAAGGATGAAATCTCTTCGACAGACATCCTACGCTTAAATTTTAGAGAGGCACAACTAGCCCTCGTCCGAATGACCAGCTTTGGACAGTAACAGACAGCTCCGTTAAAAAAAAAGGCAGAACTGTATGTAACCAGAAAACGCTACGACTATTGCCTCAGACTATGATATTCTCAACTGGCAGGTGTGTTCGTTCGTACACCGCTTGGAAGAGTATGTTGTGAGAAATTCATTTGTAGAAGATATTACAAACGGCAAAGCAAAATCTCTTTTTACCAACCAAGCTGCTTTGCTTACACTTAAAGCGGACTGTTCTGATCTCAGACTATCACATGCTCACTTAAAGCAAGGCATCCGTTCTTCATAGACGCTTTCTAACATCACGGATATCAAACGGCACCTGAACAACATCACAATTGCGAATCATGGTCTTTCCAGTACCGGTACGTCATCAAGACCCCTTTAGACCCACCCAGGACTGCATTGTCGTACTAAGACTTGTACTAGATGGTATTTTAACTGCCTTTCACCTCAAGCTCGACCATCCGTCTGCCCACCAATTGAAACCAGTCTTTTGCTGTTCTTTTTCGCTTTGAATGTAGATAGCGCTGAAGAACGAATCACATCATGTTGTCGTGATGTGCATCCATTCGAAAAGCTCTACACCGACTCATTCCACGAAGCACAAGTCCATCGCCACATCACGCTGGCATATCTTTAGTTTTTGGTGTTATCCGAAGATCTCGCCGGATGATCTCTCGCCTCCTTGAGTGTGTCACATCAGTCACCAAATCTATTATAATTAAAGAACAACCGTCTTAAGTTTATCGTTGATTTGAAACCTCTTGAGAGACCTCCAGCGATTGTCCGAACCGATCCTGCACCTGTATTTAAGTCGCTAGTAACTGACAGTGTACTTCAACAGTATGGAATTACTATAAATATTTGAAGACCAAAAAAGTATCAACAAAAACGCAGTTGCTCCAGAATGACCGACTTTTTGCAGCACGCCATGGCAAGAGAGATGGAAATATGGACGAACAGTGACCACTTCAGCCAAAAGCAGCTTCCCACACACACAAAAAAACTCATATGAGAGCAACAAGTCATGCGTACAACGAATCATACCTACAGCAAAATTAGTAAATGTCCACAAGGTATAGTCCCTACATCACCACAGCTGTCCACTGCATGGGGATACTGTGTACTTTCTGATAAAATCAAAATGCTATGGGAGAGACCGATACTCAGTCACATCCATCAGTAACTCCTGGTGCACTGTCCAAAATCTCTGTTACGATCAACAAAATACGAAGTCCCCTTATCTGACTGCTTCAAAGTTCCAACGTCGTCTATACCGCACCGCAGACTGGGATGACGAGGAGATAACATCACTCCCACACTCCGCGCAACCAAGACCCAAATTTTCTTTCCACAGAGGAATCTATTGTCCAATCCGTTACAACCAGTAATTTCATCTCCTCAACGTTTACCCAATTTCGTGACCAGTCAACACCACCCAAAGTCACCGGTCCGGCAGAACTAGCACCCTGCCTAAACACCTGAAGGTCTAGGTGCTATGATTAAACGGGATTTCAGGGTCAGAATAATCCCCAGGCACTTGAGTTCAGTATGTCCGATGATAGTGCCCATATTGTGTTCACTAGGACGTCGTAGTTAAAAAAAAAAAAAAAAAAAAAATACTGATTGCAGAATTAGTTATTGTTGTTGCTGTTTCGCTGACGTTTGACTTCAAGCCGTTCCTTTCACATTTGACAAGTATTTGTTTACAAGAGGGACGTCATCGGGATTGCCCTCCTAGATTCGCATGCGCTGGATTTGGGAAAGCACTTCCTGGATTCTGATTTCCGCTCTATTGTTTGTACTTGTTGTTTAGCTATCTGAGCGTAAAATAATCTCATTGTCTCACAGAAGGTATTATTTGGTGTGTAATCTAATTTTTACGGCTACGAGGCCTTTCTCTATCAATTAGCATCTGGTTAAAGGGCTTGTTAATCACTGCTGGATTAGTAAATGACGGTAAGCGTCTATTGGCTGATCTACTACACTGCCTGGGCGAATCGAATGATTGGTTTCAGGATTTGGACAGTTATTGTGGGACTGATTGGTTAGCCAGTCGGTTGATTACCAAGTTGTTTCGTCGGTCGGCATTTTCTTAGGCTGAATCTGATCGAAGTTAAAACAGGTGGGTGAATAGTTAAAACTGTTTGTGGATTCCGACAGACAGACAGACAGACCGAGTGACTGACTGTTGATTAATTGTGTTTTTTTTCTAAAAGATAGACAAGTTTTATTAACGTTGAGTATAGATAAAATGCTGGTTTTCGTCTGATCAGGAAAATGTTTCGTAAATGTCGCAAATCTGTATAATCCTCATCCACTGTTTCACTACTCTATGACACTCACCATAGCTGTGCCACTTGTCAAAAGCCTATAGACTGTCAAACCTGTACTCAGCTTTATACTAATATAGTTATTATCTCCCCATCCACCCCACTTCCCCCATTCCCCAACCAAGAAGATGAAGAAACAAAAGGGAAAAAAATATATATGCAAACAAAGGAAATACAAGGGGAAAAAGAAGAAAGGGAAAAAACGCTCAAAAGTGGGTATGCTAAGATTGGGGGCATTTTTATTTTTTAAAAAGAGGTGTCCGCAATGTCTGGGTCGCTTGTTTTGTCTTGGCAAACCGATTTGGCCATATAATTGTAGCTGGACTTGACCTGCCATATCTCTATATAGAATAAACTTTTATTCAGTTATTAACCATTCAACTCGCTGAAAACGCTGTGAAACCATTATTATGAAATTATTTGGGTGAATATTCAGGAAATGATAGTCAATGTTTAGAAAATACAACCGTTCTGGCACGAATAGACCACATTAACTATAGGCTACGGAAATTAAGGTGCACTACTGACTTTATTATCATTTATACTAGGCAACACATCACGTGACGTTCAAGATAACACGTTGGCCGACTGCCTGTAAATGACAAGTAACGTGAGAAAGTATGAAAAAAGCCAATTTTGCACCAAACTCTCTGCGGTTCAACGTCTGTATAAAGTCTATCTGTTCAGGCACATTTGATAAATCTGAAGTCGAGCACAGCCAATAACTTCGTGTATTAGCAGCCACCTGCTATAATAAACTATATGAAAAATAGATAGGCATATTCTAATTATAAAAGTATTAATGCATGAATAGTATGTATATACAGTCTATACAGTCAAATATACACTCAATCAGAAAGACAACACTAATCCTGTGTGTGACAAATACTAATTATAAAGTAGATTTTGACCTGTATATAGTTCATTAACAGTATTACAGTAGTACCGAACAAACCAGGTCAGTTTTGTGTACATTAATAGAATAGTCTCACGTCTATGGTGGCCACGGGCTGCCATTTTAAGAAAATTATTAACAATAAAAAAAGTTAAGAAAACCTACTAATTTTGTGTTGTTTAATTCCATTCGGCTTATAGCGAGGTCTCTCGTAGTAGAACAGTTTGGTATTGTTTAATTCCATTCGGCTTATAGCGAGGTCTCTCATAGTAGAACAGTTTCAACAATATGGGGATTCCAAAAAGAGCCCAGTTCCCTCAAACATCAGCGTTGTGCGAGGGCTTAGGTACAGGGGTGTCCACCCCTCCAAATGAAAGCCCTGAATTGAATAATTGCCTCATTTGGACACGTTGATAAAAGAAACTTTTATAACCAGGACATAGGAAATTGGACACCCAGTTACTTTAAAAATTGAAGCAAAATGACAATTTTGGACACTATTCATTTCTGGCTATAAGCACTTGGCGTTTTGTCCCCTCATTTTGAGAGTTAAAAACATTTAAGTTCATTATACCGTATCCCTGTGTTTGGTGAGGCAGCAGGAATTGGTAAGTACGTAAATACACTCAGAATGATAACATTATCCAGAATCATTTGATTTAAACCATCGCCCTGTTATCTCTATGACATTGAGGTAAGACCACACGGGCCACAAACCATCGCCATGTTATCTCTATGACATTGAGGTAAGACCACTTGGCCACAAACCATCGCCATGTTATCTCTATGACATTGAGGTAAGACCACTTGTGCCACAAACCATCGCCATGTTATCTCTATGACATTGAGGTAAGACCGCTTGGCCACAGACCAGGACCATGTTGTCTATAGATCCAGGTACATTCATTACATAGCGCATGAAAAACTGACGGTATAGCGTCATTGTATAGCGTATTGCAATTGAGATTTTTTTTATCCAAGCTACACAGAAAGTAAATCTTTCAAACAAAATCAATTTTATAGCTCATCAATTTTCGCCTGCATATTGTCCAAAACTTTCACTGGCAACCAGCAGGCGAAGTTTTCCCGTCATCTTGCTATCTAATTCTCGTGCGCCATTGTTCGTTCACATCTATCTGGAATAAGGTCCGAATCTGTGTTACCAACAAAGGATCATAGGAATCGGGTTCACACAAAATCCCAAACTACAGGGGAAAGGATTATCACTGCAGACCTATAGTTGTGTAGTAAATTAGTAATAGTCGATAATTGTCAATGGTGCGGGAGACGTCAGACAATGTTACATTGCCATTGATGAACTGACCAATGCAATCCTTTGTTTTCAATACCCACATAACGCATAAAAACATTTTTAAGCTGTTGGATTTTTCCATAACCGTGGCGACGATCTCCACCATGAAATTGTTTCACAAAACTTGAAGGAGCAGGTTTAACACAAAATCGCAGACTGTGACGAAAAGCTATATGGTACTTGATGGTTACTAAATGCTTCACGAGTCGTCACAGATGCAAGATAATCGAAGCGACAGAGAACGACCATGCCAAGTTTAGTGCCTACCATACTAGAACTAGCCGATCCATAATCTATATAATATGTAACGGTTGTTCTTTAGTACCGGTAAATGATGGGTAGCACCTCACTACATGGAATGGAAAGAAAGGGTCCTTCTTTACTAAGTGCTGGCCGGGGGTAGCACAATGAATAGGGCTAATTCCTCCGTCTTAGCCCTACCCCACTGCTGCATAATGACGTCTTGATTTAAATGCTGTAGCAAGGAGAGGCCTTCTCTTTCCAGACAGCAGTCGAAAGTTTGAAGGTGTTTAATCTGTGTGACACTGTGTATAACTATATATTGAAACCCAGTTGCAATGTGGGTTGATCAAAAAACGTCTAGCTAAGTTAGAAACCTGGAAACACATGTTTACCTTCAGAAAGGCTTTACTGCGAGATAAACTAGGCTTAAACATAAACATTGTATATAATGTTGCGCAGATTAAGCCATTTCGATCCAGACACCAGTTGATCGCTGTGACGTCATAACACTTGACGGCCGTTTTCCGTTCTCCGCACGCCCCACTACTTAACTATACTACTACTCAAGAACAACCCTAGCTTTTGTAGTGGGGTGCAACCGCGAGATCTCCGCAGCACTACATAAATAATTACAAACGCAAGAACAACCCTTCCTTATTATGTAATAACAAATACTAGCACAACTACTCACTTAGTGATAAAATAAAATATTTAAAAAATGGCAGTTTATCATGCGGTATCACTCTTTCTTCTTGTTTTAGTAATGGTGACAATGACAATGATGTACGGTCCAATTATAAATAACATTAATGTCAAATTAAATGGGCAATGAATGTCTCACAAGCCCGTATATATTCTTCAAACGTATTTAAATATGATGGAGGGGTGGTATTTGCCTTTCTATAAACACCCACAAATCTACATCCGTAATATAATAATAAAATAGCGGATATCTAACTGAGATAGAAACGCCGCTGGTATATGTTTATAACCCTGACAACCATGTAGTGATACCTGTATTGGAGGAAATGTCGAAGCTGCACGTGACTGTCCCGGTGTGAATCAAAGTATTAAATACCTGGAAACACATGTTTACCTTATCCGACTAAATGACATCTTGATTTCAACAACATGACACTAAATGGCCTCTACGAGTTCCAAATTCTTGTTTACAAGTATTTTGCTAATCTATTTTGATTGAGTTCATAAAAAAACCCAGCTTGAATTGATGTCGTGCTGTATTAGTGGTCACGCTTAAAGCTAAATTCAGCGTCCACAGGTCCAGGCATTTCGCCATCGCGTGAGCGCCAATCCTCTGGCGCTATATTCATGTTGACGAGGGACTGGTTGTGCATGCACACAGAGTATGAATGTAGTCATTTTATTGTCTATATCCTCGCGCATTTAGCAACCAACAAATATCATCCAGCTTTCTAATCGGGCTGGCATGCCTCTAGTTTTGTTTACACTATGACCTTTGCAGCGAAATTAATATATATCAAACGGTGTAGAGGGGAGAAAGCAAGGCACCGAACTAGGGTCACCGTAAAGATAGAAAAAAAACCAAGATTTTCCATTTCCCTATAGTTTTTGTTTCATTTTGAAAAACAGATTTTGATCTGATGGCTTTTATTGTTTATATTTTTAATAATATAAATACGGGAGCAACAACATATTTTAAGTGTTTCTGGCCTCTATGGGTTTTCATCCGGCCTTTGGAGGACACCTATATTGTCATACTCGTCACCGTCTGGGGTATAAAATGTATGCATTTATAAAGCTAAACTCGCTTTAGTTCATCAATAACTTCAACACAACAATAACAAAAAATCACGAACCAATGAAATAATGGTGATTCTTAATTCAATGCACGGCTTGTTCATATTCGTGGATTGTATTCTAAACTATACACATCTTACTATTGAGATACCATACTTTAGGAATTAGACAAATATCCATTTTACAAAAGAAAATGGTTTCAATATGACAAAAGAAAATCAAATGTCAAAGTGAAGGTATAACAACGATATTTCACTATAAACGGTTTGTATCCAGTGGCGTGCTGGTTTTACCGCGGGCCAACTTCTTTGTTGTATGCATCCATGATCAGCCGTTAAGTATTTACATTAATCCATTTGTTTTATCCGTTAACCAGTTTTTTTTTTTTCGAGAATTGCAAAAACTAGATCCACGTATAGCCCAATGAATAGGGCTAATTCCTCCGTCTTAGCCTCTCCGTCCGGCCAATCTCAATCCGTGGTGAAAGTTGGAAATTGATCCGCCGCTATAGGCCATGCAACAGTGATCGCTTCTGATGTGTGTGTTACACGATTTAGACCGAAACTGCTAACAGATGACTTTAGTAGGATGTTTGTTAATATATAAGTTTACAGATGTTCTGTCAATCCTCCAGAAACGTGCCTTCTTTTACCAGCGGCTGTAGCAGGGATTTGTAAATAGCCGATGATAAAGTGAGGAACTACAGGAGTTCAATCGGTATTTTAACATCAAACATGTTCTGCACTTATCCCACTTGTTACACCCGCCAGGACAGCATAAAGAACGATTTTATTTGCGATAATTTTAATTTCACAATTTGCATGAATGAATGTCCCGGGCCGTCGCCCTCTCCTGCACTCTTCAAGTCTTTCTGCACGCGTTCCAGTCAATGCGTTGTAAAGTCACGTTGTGATAGAGCTCTGCTGTGTACAAGTAACAGCGACTCGATTCAGTTACAGAATACAAGGGAACGGTATTTTTCACACCTTGTCACTCTCCGTTCAAATAGCCGGGGTTAATCCTGACAGGTTAGTGACATCGCCTACATACCACATTTTATTTGGTTAAATGCCTCCGGCTATTGCTGACCCGACTGAATCAAATCACAAAAGATGTCTGAGAGATTACTAGTAACTTTGGTTATGGGGTATTTTTTTTTTAAAGCTGCGTCCAATCAATGGTTAAATAGATCCACCGATTGAACAAACAGTTACTCATATTTATTGATTGCTAGATTGATTGATTGATTATTAATTGATGGGTTGCGTCATCGGTTGAATTATCGACTGCTTCATCGATTGATTGGTTGATTGATTCTTTGACTACCAGGCAAATTGATTCAGATATGTTTTGGTCTCCAATAGGGCTAGGCTAATTGTTTTTATATCTTTGCGGAAACTGAACAATCAAAAGGGAATAGGTGCGAATATATTAACACCGATATGACGTTAACATTTCAGAAATTACCACATAATCGGTGGTTATATTGTAGACACCTGCCGAGTGGGAAGCACACCTGTAATCAATAAATGTCCAGGTAAATGTTTACTCGAACATGTTTGATAATAAACACTCAGCTGAATTTTCACGTGAGGATATCTTTTGACTGCTCCGAAGCTATGTATATGTAGGAAAGAGGAAAAGGTAAAACGTTAGTTCCTCTACAGCGAGAGAGAATTCAACAGCTTCTAGACACATGTTAAAACATATACTACAGTTATTATAGGCGAAACGAGCGCCGATCTATTGCTAATCCACAACATTCAAACTGTTGTTGACTGCAAACTGATCCCATCAAACAAGCGTTGGCTCAGAGGGAAAATAACACGTCTTGAACACATTCTCACTGAGTTATAATATGTTGGTATATTGCTTGAGCCAGAAAACTAAAAGAATATCGTTTAAGTATATCTGTGTGTGGATTTATGTATATGGCGCAAGGTGCTTCGCAATTTGCTTATTATTTGTTTTAATTTTTTCTGACTTTAAATATGTAGAGCGGTGTTATTTGCCTCTATATACACACCCACAAATCTACACCGTAATATAATAGTAAAATACAGGCGTTACTTTAAAAGCATCTGCAAATTTGTTTGTTTTATTTTATTTGTTCGTTTGATTGATTGATTGATTGGAGTTTAACTTCATACTCAAAGGTATTTCACTTATATCACAGAGGTTTATCTGTGGCCAGTGGACAGAAATTATTACTCGGTGGTTTATCCGTGGCCTCGGGCAGGAATGATTACTCGATGGTTTATTCGTGGTCAGTGGGCAGGAATGATTGCTCGGCGGTTTATCCTGGTCAGTGGACAGGAATGATTGCTCGATGGTTTATTCGTGACCAGTGGACAGAAATGATTGCTCGGTGGTTTATTCGTGGCCAGTGGGCAGAAATGATTGCTTGGTGGTTTATCCGTGGCCAGTGGGCAGAAATGATTGCTCGGTGGTTTAGTCGTGGCCAGTGGACAGGAATTACTGCTCGATGGTTTATTCGTGACCAGTGGACAGAAATGATTGCTCGGTGGTTTAGTCGTGGCCAGTGGGCAGAAGTGATTGCTTGGTGGTTTATCCGTGGCCAGTGAGCAGAAATGATTGCTCGATGGTTTAGTCGTGGCCAGTGGGTCGGAATGATTGCTCGGTGGTTTATACGTTGTCAGGGGACAGAAATGATTGCTCGATGGTTTATTCGTGACCAGTGGACAGTAGTGATTGCTCGGTGGTTTAGTCGTGGACAGTGGACAGAAATGATTGCTCGATGGTTTATTCGTGGCCTGTGGACAGGAATGATTGCTCGGTGGTTTATTCGTGGCCAGTGGACAGGAATGATTGCTCGCTTGGTTTATTCGTGGCCAGTGGACAGGAATGATTGCTCAGAGGTTTATTCGTGGGCAGTGGACAGAAATGATTGCTCGGTGGTTTATTCGTGGCCAGTGGACAGGAACGATTGCTCAGCGGTTTATTCGTGGGCAGTGGACATAAATGATTGCTCGGTGGTTTAGTCGTGGCCAGAAATGATTGCTCGATGGTTTAGTCGTGGCCAGTGGACAGGAATGATTGCTCGGTGGTTTATCCGTCGACAGTGGACAGAAATGATTGCTCAATGGTTTATTCGTGGACAGTGGACAGAAATGATTGCTCGGTGGTTTATTCGTGGGTAGTGGACAGGAATGATTGCTCAGTGGTTAATTCGTGGCCAGTGGACAGGAATGATTGCTTGATGGTTTATTCGTGGGCAGTGGACAGAAATGATTGCTCGGTGGTTTATTCGTGGGCAGTGGACAGAAATGATTGCTCGGTGGTTTAGTCGTGGCCAGTGGACAGTAATGATTGCTCGATGGTTTTTCGTGACCAATGGACAGGAATGATTGCTCGGAGGTTTATCCGTGGCCAGTGGTCAGGAATAATTGCTCGGTGGTTTATCCGTGGCCAGTCGGTAGGAATGATTGGTCGGTGGTTTTATCCGTGGCCAGTGGTCAGGAATAATTGCTCGGTGGTTTAGTTGTGGACAGTGGACAGAAATGATTGCTGGGTAGTTTATTCGTGGTCAGTGGGCAGGAATGCCATGACGAGAAATAAATAATGAAAATTGCAACAACAACAAAAATAGTAACAACAAAAAACCCAATGGAATGGGTAACCTGTCATTGATTGGAGCTCTGCTTTTAAAGAAAACACAGACGTAAAATCCATGATATTGCAAACATAATGTACCTTGGACTGAACGAAGAGTAAATGACTTTGAGGTTTCCCCCTATACAATGTGGGATGAATCATGAACAATCATCAAAGAGTTCTCTGCGGAAACACGATAAGGACCCCTATTGTCTACATAGTTATAACAGTCACGATTTCTATGACTTTGAGTTTAAGACTTCCTTTGCCGATTCAGGCCCCGGGGATATCCTCACGATTCTTTGGATTGTTTTATATAACGTGTACGCCACGGTTTGATATCGGCTTGAAATAACGAAAGATAACTACTATATGTTTGGGTATAGAACATAAATAAAATGGCACCCACTCGACACCACTGGAGACCGAGATATCAAAACAGGCCAGCTGTATGAGAGTATAATTAAACATTGTTATTAAAAATAATAGTGTTAAAATGCATGTTAGGAAATTATTTAAAGGACCACGAGGGGTTAGAAATACCAAACAGCAACTAATCGTTTAAATCGCGCGTGATTCTCGTTATTTCGATGTCATCACTACGTTCGGCCTAGCACAATATATTGAGCTTATTCTTCCGTCTTAGCTCTGCGTCCCGCCTAACTCATCTCGTGATGAAATTTGGAAATTGATCCGCCGCTATCGCCGGCCTTTCAAAACTTATATCGGATTCTTTAAAAATACGCTGAAAACAATGACTAGTATTTAACCTACCTGCAATATTTCTTTTCTGACAGTTTTCAATCTTATTATTGCAAAGGGAGATAACTTAAATATGTCAACTCAAATTAAACTTCATTTAAACGTCAGGAAAGAAAGAGTTAAAGTATTGTAACTTTTGTGTCCAAAAATAAACCAGAGAAAAAGCAGAAATATGTTTCTAGCGGCAGACCAATTTCCAATTTCACCACGGTTTGAGATAGACGGAGGAATTAGCCCCCTGGATATGAACGAAAATCTTAGGCACACCATCCACGCACATAAATAAATGTAGTGGATTTCATTTGGCTTTAGATTGGGTAAAGGTTACATTCGCTTGGCCATAAACCTAGTACCATTTGGAATGTGTAAATGTAGTGATATCCGCTAAAACAGCGTAAAGAGACAAATTACAACTGTATAAATACACCGGGACTATGCTTTGCTGTCATTCAACTGTACATCAATCCAATTGCCTTTTTAAAGATACCAGTCACCCAAATCAAGCCAATAAACAAATTATTAAGATACTAACAAGTTTAATCAGATTTAAAGGAATAAAATTGTTCAATTCAATGTTGACCTACATAACCCATTTTCAAATTTGTATTCAGCTTTGGTTTATTGTAAAGGGAGAGCACCTTCGTCCCTTCCTGGTAAGACAGCAATGGTACCGGTTTATCCCAAAGTTCCCAGTCTGCGCTTAAAAGCTAGATGGTACTTGATGAATACAAAATGGGTTACATTGTGAACTCTTAACCGATGGAACATGTTAAATCCATACACAACACGAACTATTAAAGTTATGAGTTGAGTTGGAAAAGATTACATGTTAAAATGGCCCCAAGTGATGTTCGCCGTACATTTGAGAACTCTCGAATGATCAGCAACACGAAGTTTATTATGGATTACACATGTTTTGATCAACTTCCGCTTGACTCAATTGACACTGGTCACATTGTGAGACATATACGATACAAATAATCAATCTGTTTCGAGAAGTCGCCATCCTAATAAAAATAGTGTGTGTATACAATAACATTTACATTCAAAAGTAGGTTTAAAAAAAAAGAAATAATTATTACCATAATAATTATTATAAATTAACAATATACATAAAGTTAAATAAATCAACCAACCAATCAATCAGATATCCATACCAGACATGTTTCAAAGCGTGTAACTGTAACACAGATAAGTTGACGCAATATTCGGCAATTGGTTGCGAGATTTGGCTTAATGTATACTTGAACTGATTGAATAATTTATTAGTTAACTAAAAGATTACGAAAAAGCTTTTAAAAAATCTTCTGAAAGGCTATAGCAACTAGAAAAGGCCTCGATGGCTGCAGGTATGTGAAGAAATACTGCTGCCACGAGTTCGGAACATAGCGTAGGGTCTCAAATGGTATATATAGATGCGAAGCATATCTTATAGACTATACAGTATATAGAGATACGACGTGCAGGTGTACCAAAACTTTAGAATTCAGGCTTGCCTTTGAATAACAAATAACGTTGAATCCACGGGACCTAATTACCGCAAAAGATGTTTAAAAGAAGAAAACGAGATGGTTTAAGACAGGGTAATGCCATACATTTTTTTTTATACATTGGCAGATGAAGTGAAGAATCATAGTAGCTTTCTGCTATTGTAAAGATCAGGAAGACTCAATTAGTGTAACTAAAATGACACATGACTACTTTATATCAAGATAGCATATGTTATACTGTGGCCCTGTGTTTATAATTATTTATGAAGAACTTAGTGGAATAAAAACACAGGCTTACATAACAAGGTCCGGATTGTATGGTTTACACATATACATTCCTATATTCAAAGTTCTCACAATCTACTTTGCGAACATCTTGACAACAGATTGTGCTCTGATCTTATCTGGAAGCCAGACTAGCACATAATGTCAATGAAACACGTTATGAAATCTGGATAATTTAGATATTGAGATAACAGCCTATGTGTGGGTGGGTGCGGGATCGGGGCTGTCTGTTAGGGTTGGGGGGGGGGGGGGGGGGGT
>JARFOD010077847.1:0-20306 GCA_031763545.1 Mopalia muscosa
TGCTGTAAATATTAATTACCGACGCTAAACAAATATCGGTCAGAAAAATGTTGATTGTCGCCTTGACTTACATTTTTCTATACTGCATTTCTCACAGTATCGGCAATTAATATTTATTACATGTAGCCTCGTGCGTATCAAAAACAGAACTATGATATTTAATAAATACACTAGCAATTATTGTGCCTGTTCTAGGTTTGCCACTAATTACCACAAACAGTTCTGACAGTGATACATTACGCAAGGATTTGGCTGTCCTATTTAGTGAGATTTCTTTATGTAGTGTGTGTTCTATAGTTGGGTAATGCTTTTTCAATTTT
The DNA here is from genome assembly GCA_031763545.1 of Mopalia muscosa. NCBI lineage: Eukaryota > Metazoa > Mollusca > Polyplacophora > Chitonida > Mopaliidae > Mopalia > Mopalia muscosa. Next base: position 321 of record JARFOD010077847.1, read on the forward strand.
GTCGAGGTCAAAAAACCTAGTCTCAATATTTAAAATGTTCTCCATCATGCTTCAATGCATTGATTAGTTGTTGATTTCCTATACAAAAGCTTTCCACTTTCCACCTGAAAAGTACTTTTCACCCAGGTGATAATATTTCCACCTAGGTAATAATATTTCCACCCAGGTGAAAATATTTCCACCAGGTGATAATACTTAGTGAAACCATATAAGAACACGTCAGGGATTGTTTATGTAGCTACTCACGGCTGTTGTTACTTACCTATGGTACTGTGTAAACTCAGTAACGATCTTAATTTAGTGTTAGTGGTTTAGGCTGTCTGCATTTGTTGTTACCGATTCGGTGCCTGCCTCTTATGGTCGTGGGTCCAGACATTGTTGATAATCCTGAAGTTCGGGCGGTTGTGCCACTTGGACACGATGAGTGAATTCCCCTACACTCTTGGCGTTTACAACTTTTTGTATAATACAGGACATAAATGACATAACAAGGTATTTTATGGATATACAACTTCTGATTTATTGACGAGCGACGCTTCGGAGCAGATTCTAGCACCGTTTTCAAGCTAACGGTGCTAGAATCTGCTCCGAAACGTCGCTCGTCAATAAATCAGAAGTTGTATATCCATAAAATACCTTGTTATATTCGAAATGTCATAAACTATTTTATTGTCTAGATGTACTCATTTTCTTTATCCATAAAGGGTTAGTGTAAAAATGGTCATCATGTAGAACAATAATTTCTATAGACGCACTTCGCCAAACTTGTTCTTTGGCTATTTAATGTATATCTGCCACTTATGGAATACATCATACACCTGTGACACCTTGTAGTATATACACTTGTTAGTTAGAATGGGGATATAAAAGAAGAGAAGAGCTTAAAAGCTTAGAGAGGTATAAGAAGTAGAATAAAGGGAGCGGAAAGACTGGAAATGGAGACGACAACTTGTAAAGTTAAGTAATTTTTGTTTGTAAATATTAAATATGTAGTTTTCTTTTATTGCAATGTTTTATGATGTTTAGCAATTGGTTAAGGCTTTATAAAGTATTTGTATGTCTATCTGTTATCAATTTTTTTTATATGGATTTTATCTCCTGATAATATCCCATATTAAAACAAAAAAAATACTATGAATCGATTTTGTTCACCTTTGTGTAAATAAACTAGACAAAAGACAGGGGATCTCGTGGGGTAAATCTCTGGATTCATTTTGGTCTATTTGAATAGAAGTACGAAGCTTCCACTGAACAGAAACTCGTCATAATATGCAATGACATTGAGTGCAACAGATTTAATTGAAGGAGATATTAGAGAATTGAATAATGTGACTTTAGAGTCTTGGCATGCTGTAGTGACCTGAAATGTCAGACCTAATGGTCTGAAAACGTAACAATAAATACAAAAAATGCTCTAAAAAAGGAAAGAACAGTTTAATTTACCAGGTGTTAGCATAAATGGGGAACTAAAACAGTCCAAATCCGTACTCATTTTAGGCTCTTTGTATGTTTTGCTACCTTTACTAATACTGGACAGGGGGTCAGTGAAAAGCTCAGCGTCTTTCTCTCGTTGTTACCAAGCTGAACCCGAGGCAAACCCGAAAAAGCTTTCTTTCTGTCTGGTGCCGAAGCTGCTCGCGCTTTGTGAAAGCACTTCTGTCCATCGGAGCTTTTTTTTTTCGGCCAAATGGCAAAAACACATGGTATACAGCATTCTTTTTTAATTTATTCTTGTTAGTTTTAAATCAGTAATTTCGTGCTGAACGAACCTTTCATAATTGGATTGCACACAATGATTTATGCACACTCTCAAGTTCTTTAACCTGTCAAATGATTAATCTTTGTTTTTGGCAGACAAGCAGTCATAATTCATGTCAGAAATGAGATATCCATACATTAACTCTGCAATAGCATATGATATTTTGTGGGTCACTCACACTGGGTACGTCACTTCCGGTTTGTTATATTTTAATTAATTGCTGACATCATTTGAATTAGTTCCTTGATCTAAGAGAAGTTATGTTACTAAAATGGTATTTCAAACCGATGAAAACCCACTGTAAACCGCATGTCTTTTCCTTTCACATAGTACACAAACAGGACAACTCAAGAGAAAGAGAGACTCCTATAGAATGAATGTTTCCGCTTTATTATGCCAGATGTCGTCAGCAGCGGTACACAGCAGTACCCAGATCAGTGACGATTATCAGAATATACAAGATTATGATGCGCAATAAACATGGTAGAATTAAGACGACTCTCCTTCAAATTGCTCTGGCTTCTGTTACAACTCCTTTATAATCTTGTGCATGTCACTTTGAAGTGTGTCTCATTTTTCGGAGCTGCTTAATTTGTTTCCATGTTTTTCTCCTTTTATCGTTAACGCTTAATCTTAAAATGTGTTCATAAATGGAGTCACCTTGCGACTTTTATAAAAGATACACATGGATGCATGGCGATTCAATATTTCTGTTTATGTGAAAACCATACACAGTAAAGTTTTTGTTTTTACAATAACATGAATCTACGTGCGTGTTTGATTGGAGTCGTATGGAAAGTGTATGCAAGGGTATTGGGAACTCCAATGAGAGTGACCGTGACTGTCTTCACTCAAAATGTCAGCCTATAGGTGAGATCTCGCGATACTCCCACAACGGACGTTAACAAGTTTCGATTCTAAATTCTGTTAGTTTTTGTTTTGACTATAATACACAAGTAGTGTAGCCCCGAAAAAAGTCAAACTCATTTTCTATTTCAATATTTCAGCACTTTATTTTGCCACCATCGTATTTAGACTACTTCAGTTTCATTTCGATCAAGTTAAAGCTCTACAGCCCAATGTTAACGACTTCATGTCCTACGGCATGAATTCTAGGCTATATGTTCAGGATAACAGCTATCCAACCAAAGCGCGACTCCATTTTGCGTCCTGTGGCGAAAGTAACCGATTTTGTTAATGTAAAGGCTATATAATACCGTATCCCAGGTGAAAGTTATCAGTGGAAATATGGTGCTATTTGTTTATAAATGTAAAAAGCGAAAGTATGCAATTGCATGGCATACATCTGAATTATTTTCCCTCATGAAAAAGCAACGGCATTTTGGTCAGTTATACCATGATTTTCCATGGTGTATCATGCAAGCACCATTTAAATGTGCTATTCTTAAACTATACAAAACACAGCAGATATATGTTTTTTATTATACCATGGTAAAATATGGTGCTTTGTATTAGTGAATGTTTTTCTGTGCTAAAACTGCGGTATGATAATAACAATTGTACCTTTACCTTGTTTTAAAGAATTTACCCTAGTTATTGTATGTTATATACGTGCCCAATATACCGTTGCGTTTACCATGGTAAAACCCCCAACACTTTCATGTCTTTTATATAAGGCTTGTGTTCCCCTGATTCCATTCAACAAATTTAAACTTTCTCTTTGGAGTTAATTTCCAATTTCGATGATTTCGCATTCAGCGGTGGTTTTACATTTATAGGTTAACTGTCTGGCCAAATGTCTTCCTTACCGAATGTAGACTGTTGGGATGCAGTTAAAAGAATGTGCAATCAACTGTTATATTTCCAGATGTGCTCTGTAAAATGAATGCACACAGCTCGTGCCATTCCAAGCCGACAATGCCGCTATCAATTGCTCTTGTGCTGCAGCAATATTTTGGGCAAATTCGTGCCAGGACAAGACTGCGAACATACACTCTTAGAAAACTATGGCCCTAATGGAACCCGTTAAGGTTCTTCAGCCATGGCTCTGATAGAGCCCGTTAAGGTTCTTCAGACACGGCTCTGGTAGAACCCGTTAAGGTTCTTCAGCCATGGCTCTGATAGAACCGTTTCTGGTTCTATATGGAACCCTCTCAGCAACTGTTCCAATTATTTATCCCATTCTGTAATAGCAGATACAATTTGATGATGGGCTTTTAATGCACAATTGATTACAAATTGAATATAAATAAAAAAAGACAACACTGGGCATTTTTGCATATTATTAAAACGCTATGGTATAAACGGCCTTTGTAACAAAAATAATTTTACACAGAAGTCATATATCGTATATGGATAGCATGGTGTCGGGCAGTTCCATTCAATGGGATATCAGTCTCAGGTAACTTATATTCTACAACGAAAGATACAAAAGATAGAGTGAATCTGTAACAAATAGTATAAGCCATGAGCAAATTCGTATGGTTTTATTAACGTTAACCTGTTAACCAAACTAATTCAAAACAGAATCTTAAAAACGCTCCATGTGTTTTGTCTGAACAGTATAAGTAGAGAGGTTGCGTTAGATCTTAGTATAGCTACAATATATGGCTATAACCTATAAGGTTTATTATAAGGGAAGCTTATGTTTCGCAAAATCGAATCCAGGATGACGGTGTTCCAGGAAGTAATATATGGACTATTTTTAATCGAAATGTTACGGGAAATTTATGTTCCGGGAGTATACACAGAATATTACTTACGGAACCGAATCCGGGCAACAAGGTCCCAAAATTATTGACCCAGCCAACACGGCGACAAATCTAACGGCACTGAAAAAAAGAAAAATAGACACATTTCAGTAAAAATGCTTTACGAAATTCATGTTTGTCTATTTTAAGCGCAATGTTTCTATCTAGGCCACAAATATAGCGTTAAAGCTATCTAAGCGACTAGATCAATAGGTCGCGCCAAAATTTTTGCAGACGTTTCCATCCATCAAATCTCGAATTGCCTTTAATAGACGAACGTATCAATACCTGTAAATGGTTTGCTTGAAATCAATGCAGATTTATGAAGAGAGAATGTTGTTGTTTTTTTTCAAAAAGTGTTTGGAAAAAAATTACAGGAACAGCTCTTGTGTGTATTGCAAGAATCCTTAGAGATAACAACTCCCTATTTCTTTTAACCAAAGTTTTTTTATTTTCTTTAACAGTTAATGTATTTAGTCTCTTTTCTGAATAGGATTAAAAAAAACAATTATAAGAAAACATTTTTAAAAGGTGTATTATCCTAATAAAATTTGAAATAACGACTTTAGGGGATTCTACAGCATTTGCATTGGTCGATAAAATAGATTTCAGCCGTCGACCAATCAAACTTTCGTAAATAAGGGGGAATCCCGGAAATTGTTAATACAGGTCGCCCCATGAGACTCCACCTTAAAGACTTACTCGCAGTATTCGAATTCTTGTATTCCTGGATATAATGGATTGCATTCACAGAATAGGAGGCGAGGGTCCAATACATCAGTACACAGAGCGTCCGGTACTTGAGACCAGGCCAATGGAAGAACTACCAATAACAGCAAAATATACCTCATTCTGAAACACAGATATTCATCATTTCTTTATCCGGTGCCAGGTCAGCTGGATTCATTTCAATTAAAGTAAGTTGACCAGCATCTTTGTAAGAGAAAAACAAGAAAGTACAGCCTACAAAACCCACGACTTTCCATTGATTGTTTACATATTAACGAAAGTATTTTTCGTTGTCGAATCCGTGTCTCAGGGGTGACAGTTGTGCGAGCTAGAAATGTACATTTTCTCTAGACAGTAGTACTAGGCCTCTCCACCACGGAGTATTAAAACGCAACACAGCTCAACAAATCAGTGAACTCCATCGAAAATACTAATGTATTCTCTTTCCGATACGATTTACTTTCTTATCCTTTCATTACCACGCTGGTAGGAGACAATAAATAAGGGTTGTCGCTATGAGGCAATCGCAATTATGTAATTAAACCCTTTAGAACTTAAAACAATATGAACTGCACATTGCCGTTATCTGACTTTTCTTTATTGGCGTTGAAGAGGGAAATACTGACATGTGGATAGATGAGTTTACAGTTCCGAGAATAAGCCCCGCCTACTTCCGGCTGGAACGCAATCAACACCATATATGGCAACTTGTTTACCATATATGGTAAATTAGGTCAAGCTCACTGCGAGGCAACTTCCGCTTGGAAGAAAAACAGCACCAGATATGGCAAACTGAAAATTGGAGTATACTTGGGGAATATATAAAGTATATATCAGCAAAGTTCCTTAATTTCATCATTTATTGCTTTCTTGCCTTAAGGTTTGGCTGGACCCCTTGAGATCCAGTGAAAAAAGTTTTGTTTATACCTTGGATTAAAAGTTAGGTACTCAAACTATATGTTGGTGAAGAAAATTATTCTAGATTGTAATTACAAGCAGTTCAATTGGAATCTATAATTTTGTTTTCCAATGATCATATATTGAAATACAATCTTAAATTGCCCCTTTCTAACACTTCAGTTTTAAGCAGACTCTACATTTTCCGAGGTGTATATCTGGAACAATATTCATGTAAGAAACTTCAAATTTGTACCATTATAAAGAGGACAATGTGATCTAGTAAACAGGGCCTCATTTGTTCGTCCCTGTTTTTTTTTAATGATTTCTGAAATTTGTATATTACATTTTACAAGGGTTTCCAATGGAGGATTGATAGACACATCCACAGTTATAGTTCTAAACAAAATTTTTTAAAAAGGGGGGAAAGTTTACTAGTTCAAGGCCGATTTTGCTAGGTCAACTAATTTATTGAGTTTTATCTTTATTGCACTTCGAGAAATAAAACATGCAAAATGCAGTCTATTTTTTTCTGTCGACATTTACTAATTTTGTAATATTTGTAGAAATAATAATTGGATTTTCCCCACATTCACATATATGTAAAAAAAATTGCTTATATATGTGGTACAGATTTACATTCCTCTGCATAAGAGACTAAATACAGCCCTTGTTCTAAAAATCGTCCAAGGTGTCCATCAAGACCTTAAATCCGTGAATATTTGTATCTGTTCGGAAATCCTAAGGGTTGACAAAAATCCACAAGTATGCTTATACGTTCAGCGATAGGTTGGAAAGAATAAACAATACATTCGTGAACTTCCGGTGATAAATTTAAGAGCTGTACACGTTGAATTGAATTCACTGCAGACTTTTTCTGGGTTCTTACGAACTGATTACCAGTTTAATTAAATTCAATAAACTGATTTATAAGCTCTTACTATCAAAAGCTAGTACCAGAGGCAAACATTACATTATTTCGAATGAATAGTTTTACCACAATATTATTTTTTGATTGAATTCCAAAACATCACAAAACGGTGGCAAAAGTAATTTGTTGATAAAACTTTATTTCGGGCAACCGTGTATTATTTTATTTTATTTGAATATATTATCAAGTTTAGCACCTTAACCAATATTTGTATATTTTGTTTGGTTGTTTAACGTAAGACGATTATTCTTTATTTTAGTCAAATATATTATACAATTACTGTTGCTTTATATACATTTTTTGTAAATATCCTCTACTATGAATCTCGTTATTATACCGATTTTTATTAATTTTGCAGACATAGCAACCCATACATGAACCGAACATACAGTCCCAGGGATGAAAGGGTGTGTGGTTCGCTAGCATACACTTCATATAACGTGCAGTGTAAACCATTCCGCCACAGCATATAGTCTTCATAGATATGTAATCCTCTTCACCAACCATGGAGGTATAGCAGAATTATATATATTTTGAATAAATGAAGAGGAAAATATGTGCTTGCCTCCACCAGGATTCGTAACGCGGGACCTTTGGGTTACAACCTCAACATATACATAACAATGTCTCTGAATGCCTGTTTGTAGGCTGATTTATTCCTATATGCCATCTAAATGGTCCTTAGTTTATTGTCCCTAGGAGTTTATGAAGAACATGACATAATTATTGTATTTTAACGTATCCAAATCCCCGTGCAACTGTGATTTATTTTTAGAAATATATATATATAAATATGTAGCTATTGTATTTGTTCAAGTAGGTTAGCAGTTTCGTTTATTTCTCATGCAAAATCTCTTAAACAGAAAGCACCTACCTGTACGAGTCGTGATCGTCGTCCTTCCGACCGAAGACTTAAATGATACTCTGATATACGTAACAGTTTTTATATACGCCAAGAATTTTGTTACGTTATCATAAAAATTAAAACACGAGCCATTTTAGCTGTCATTATAATACGCTTTTTTTTTTAAATTGAAAATTATACAAAGAACAGCATTCAAAAGAACACAAAATTTGCATATATAATGCAACTTTTCAATAAATTGTCAGATACAATTCATGCGTGAATCGATGATCATATAAATATCTTATTTCGTAGCTCACACAAACTTCTTAATAGCTTTATTTTCGAAGAATTTGAAAATAAAAAATCGCGTTAAACATAAAAGGCGACCATTTACATTATAGATTATTTTCCCGATTTGAGACTTCTCACTATTCATGACAATGTTATCTTCTGATTAAAGTGCTAGTCCTATTTTAACGTCTTCTCCTTAGACAAAGTAATAGCCTATATATTAGCATCAATATATCAATATGTATATGTCTTCACTTATCTCTAACGTCCAATATTCATTAGATTAAACAAAATTCAATCATCGGAAGGGTTTAGCTGCGTCTGATACATAAAACAAATACACCATCACTTCGTAATGGTCGCTTGGAAGGAAAGTACATATCTAAGAAACACAGAATTATAGATTAAGGCGAGATTTGTTTGCGTTTTTGGTAAATAACCACATTCGACGTTACCTCCATATGGTAACCTGACACATCACTTACCATGACAATAAGTTCCAGTTCATGAATTCCGCCCCAACAACGTTCGTCGTTTGTTGAACTCCTCGTCGCCGTACATCTTCTTTTACATTAAACCATTTTACCGGGTCTAAAAATAGCAATATGTATGTTGACAAAAGATGTGTTAATTTTTGTTGATATAGTCAATAGACAATTATATATTTTTAGCGTATTGTACTTAGTCTCGGAGAGGAGTTATATGGACACCTCTTGCAATAAAGACTTGAACAGAAATCTAATGCTATTTAGGCTATAATGATATCTTGTCCACATACGCCTATACTTATCTATTAAATTCTAATGTATCCTTCTTAATTGTCAATTATTAACCTTTGATGTTCATATCTAAATTTCTTATATCTATGAAAATGTAATCCAGATTTCTATATAAACAGATTGAAATGTTGCTCTGGTCAATGCACCAGATATATTGCAACAAGAACTCATTGGTTTCGAAAAGACAAGTTTTAAGCAAATTTAAAAATGATAAGTTTTTTTCAGTTATTTGATTGATTGGGAGTTTACACGATACTGAAAGTTATCCTTTCAATTCATAATTTAAGTATATTTATCTACGATAAAATGTAGAAATTTCCACGCCTTCTGAAACAGTGTCTTGCATTATATATATGTATGCCCCTTATTTTGAACCGTCAAAAGTTTAACGCACTAAAATAGGTGATAGTATTTTCGCAAGAGTAAACTCAAGGCCATCGCGCATTAATTTCCACTAATATTTTGGGCGACGTTTGCCACAGGTCAGCAAATTATAACAAGCTGCGTAACGAGCAGGTCCACAAATAGAAGCTTTTTTGGAAAAATATGCTCATAATCCAAGTCACCTTTACCTATTTTGTTCGAGAACTACTTTTTCCTTCAAAGAGCCACAAAGTAAAAGTGATGACATTTATCACCATTTTTGAGGAATATGCAATGTAGGACATAGTTGTTGTGAAATCTAGTGAAATACAACCACATATGAGGTATTAACGGAAAAAGCGATGTTTGAAGTTAATATCTGAATTTTAGTGATGGCCATTTTGGTTTGTGGAACTAAATGAAATGCAATCTCATCGGCTTCTTAGCTAAAGGAAATTATTTTCCAAGTCTAAAATATAGAAGCAATGGTTGCCATTTTGTTTCTTAGCATTTCGTTTCTCGGAATTTGGATAAATGAAATGCCATTATTTGTCTTAATGAAAATCGACACAATAAATAAAACTAATGAATGGATTAAAGATGATTGTATTAAACCCTATTTCTGAATGAGGCATATTTTACTGTTATTGGCGGTTCTACCAGCCACCTTGTGTCAAGTACCGACAACTCTGTGTGACTCTCTAACTGTTTCACGAGTCCTGGAATGTGGCTGCACGCTGGAGTGCCAGTAGCCGAATACGGCTTGTAAGTCTTACTAAAATAACTCTACTATTTGTTTTAAAATTGTAATCTTACAGATAAATATAGCTCAAAGAACTTTGGTTACAGTGACTGATATTGATATATTCTATATGGTATTCATGCCAGAAATGTTCTGGCATGAGAACCGAAAGTTCGTTAAAGTTAATGTTCATATGGAGTCGTCAAGGATTTCGTCTTTCAATTTAACTATGACATTAATTTGGTTTCTGCAATATGATCCTTGGATGCATGTTTTATTTGGTGACATTCATTTGCAACTAGCATTCTGGTGAAGTGCAGTTTGTTGGAAAGTAGCATGCCTGTTTTTGCTTAGGACTGGATGAAGACTAAATGACTAACGGTATCAAAAAACCTCACATTTTATGGCTGTGCTAGTGGCATCAATTATTGCTGATATACACAGCCGTCATATAAATGAAATGCCCTTCAGTACGGCTTTAAACACCAATCCACCAAGCAATCAATCTTTTGAAACTCATTTTGAACCACAGCATTTCTGTAGTGAATTACACGACATGCCTGAATATTTTTGTTAAAACCTGATTTTACATAAAATAGTCCGTTGATAAGTTGACAAAAGGCAGGTGGTTGATGGGAGCTCCCTGGCGCCCAGACGATCTCAGAACTAAGGTGGGACACGAAGTTTATCTGTTTCTATTGGCTTAATGTATTCGTCCTGTGATTGTCCTGTATTTGTCTTGTCTTTTATTCATTTGTTGTCAGTTGCCTCGAGGGGGATTTTCTTCACCCATTGGGCTCGCACACCGTCGTGTGAGGGAAATAACCTTAAGTACGACGTAAAATCCCAATCAAACAACGAACATGTTGCCAAAAATGGGCATGCTTCATTTTTGCAGTGCCGTTCGAAGTATCAGCGTAATAACGGGAGTGATACTTCTCGGTGGGTGTTGCAAAGATTCAGTCGCGTGAGTAACATTTTACGATATGCACACGACATTTTAATTGAGAAATATCCGGAGTGAAAATAGTACCTCCTGATCTCGGGACACTGACAACCTGGAGAAGATAAGGTTACGAAGTGCTTTCGATTAAGCATTCCTTTTTTTGCCTTTCTTGACTATATTTGTCTGCTATTGTCCAGGGTAATAAGAGTTATTAACTCCCGGGCAAAACAATGATGGAATGGATTCCATCTACTGTGATTTTATGAGCAACGTTTCAATTTCTTTTCTGGCAAGCATATCCACAAGCATATCTGCATATTTCTAACATACAAGAAGTTGCCATCCAAACAGATTGTTTCCTTTTTTATTTATCTGACACTATAGACTATTTGGTTCTTTGTTGTCTTTGGTTTAATGTCTAACTATAGGGTAAGGTCCCTTTAATACCTACTACTTCTCACTCTGCCGTACTAAAATACTAAGGAAAAGCAGGTGTAAGCCTTGTGTGAACTTCTTTCCTTTTTCCGGAGCCACATTATGGGACTCCCTTGTGTACCAGAGGTCGAGAGAAGGAGTCGGATTGCGTAAAGTATTGCAATTCACATCACGTGACTTACAGGCACTATTTCGGAATGACTCATTAAAAAGCTACATATTTGCATTCCAAAAGGCACACAGATTTGTTTTGTTTGGTTTTGTTGAGCGTTAAACAAAAACAATGGTATACTGAATTTAATAGGAAACTGACTATTATAGATAAGAATTCTACATAAAGTCTTTAATTACCTCTTAAGGATGGCTATTTATATTTGATAATATGAATTAATTTTTTGTTACAGCATATAATGCACAGTGGAACTCACGGACCTCACGCTTCCTCTACTAAATACATCACTTCCATTCGTGCAATAAAGAACTGAATAAAATATTAAAAAAATGTAACCCTTTGTTAGGTTTCTTCTTTGTGTATATTAATACACACATAGACGATATGTAAAGTGCCAAATAATATCTAGTAAACAGAATTGGATGGATAGCTATAGCTGTTGTAAATGGTGTAAGTAGGATCGAGCACATGTCATAACTAATATTCTCTGTACCACTGTACACTTTTATGTCTATTGGTTCCAGTTTTATCAATATATCTTAACTGGTGCAATGGATTATGTGTGATACTCACCCAACCCGACTAATTTACTGAGCAGATTGCATAATTTTAAAGATCATTGTAACACTCAATTGCTTTGTTTGTCTGTTTGATTGATCGGTTGCGGTTTAACCACTTCATCATCAGCTTAGTTCGGTCACATGACCGTGTTGCTAACCAAAGGGTGAACAACTAGCAATTGTGATACAGGACAATCGCAGGACGCTATACATCAACGTGACAAACAGAGATGCTACCTGTTGAAGATGGATGCCTTGAGCACAAACCCAACATGATTCTCTCTCATTACCGCCCGAAACCCGCATATGGAATCTGTCTCGCAATTTAGTGTCGCATATTTGGGAAACATTAATAGAGACCAGTTCGCTCAAACCCTACATGACTTCCACCGACACTCTTGGTAAACCCGACCGTGCGGGGAAGCAGCGAATTCGAATAAAGTAAAGTATTATCCAAAAATGATGAGGTTATCTTTATTTGTTTTCGTTTAGTTTACATATCGGTAATTTTCCACTTATATGACGACTTTGTTGGGAATATATATACGCCCAGAATCCACAAATTTCTGTCCCCTACCCTTTTGGTACATTAGTTGAAAAACTATAGCATATCAATTTAAGTACTTTTTAGAAACTGAAAGCATACTCAATGCTAATCAATTTTTCATCACAAATCATCACTCGACAAACCATGTTATTCTTTTGTTATATGGGAAATTCGTTTGCGCAGAAAACCTCAATGATTACAGTAAAACAACAATATTTTCTTCCATAACGCCATCATTATAGATTTCAGGGTGTGAGTAGCTTATAGGCCCAATGTAAATTATCTAGCCGTGAACAATATTTCATTACCAATCGTGTCAATCATCCCAAGAAGCTAGTTTTGTTGGTCTTTGCCAAGGTTCCATACTTGGGCCGGTGCTTTTCCTTATCTACATAAATGATATAATTAACACATGGGAACTACTTCTACTAACACAATTACCAGAAGTTACTTGGGCTTTCTTATCCCACACTGACAAATCTCAACCAACTAGAATTATCAACGAAAAAAGCGACAAAATCTATTAGTGTTTAGCAAAAATACACTTTATCTGAACGTTAAGAAAAAATAATCTATTTCCTTTCAAAACGAAGAACAGAAGGATTTTAGACCAACCGTAGCCATCACAAGTCAGCTGCTGTTTTAAGCTTAATTCCCATGTGAATGGTTAGCATTACACAAACTGATTTCCTTTAAATAAATTTAGGTGTAGCTATAAATACGTTGCAGTGACATGCTGACATACAAAGGTAGAGATAACAAACAAAACTGACCTATGTACACTTAACTGGCTAAGGATTTTTCTTGACCACTAATTGTTTTGGGGTTCATAAATGAATACCGCTTGTTGCGAGAGCCTGACAAATAAAACAGAATAACTCAAAATAGATATGATAACTGTCATATTGAAATACAGTCTATGACAGGTGACAGTGTTTCATTTGCAAGTCTACAAGGGCACTTTCCAGTTTTGTCCAACATGTTATTTAGTCCTTATACTGTTAATAAATGATAATGATATTGTCAGGTCTGCTACCAGCATATTACCATGGCAGCGATTGCTTGTGATAAAATAAGTTATTGTTCTTTTTTCAAAAATAAGATTGTGTTACAAGTTTTTAAGACTGGTAATCAAAGTGTTCTATGCGTTTGATGTGATTGGGAAAAAACTCTTCGAAAGAACAGAATTTTAATCGGATCGCTGGGGATAAGAACTTCTTGCGTAGTTTACGTGAATTAGTCGATAGAATACATTTAGGTAATTGTCAGAAACAATATTTTGCGTCGAAGTCGTAATGGTTGAAAACCAGACCCCTCATTAAATTATTGAAATGCAGCATTCCTTGTGAGAACTGAAGCTGTGTTCGGACGATCTTGTTGCGTGTACTATATCCTGTTAGTTTGTTCATTATTGATATTGTCCCAATAACATCAGCATATATTCAAGTGCGAGTCTTGAAAATGGTTAATACATAATTCCTAAGTTCTTCCTGTCGAGTCTACATTTTAAACCGGGTAATATTACATGTTCGCAGAACTAACTATTATATTTCCAAATGAGCCTTCCTGTAAAGACGTTAGATATATGTGCTGATGAAGAGTGGTATGAAATAAATTGCCATAGACACTTCGTCAAAAACCTTGGCTATTTCAAAAGTTGAACATCCTGGAAAAAGCCATACTGCATGATCTCGAGATATAAAACTGCCGAGATATAGACATAGACACTTCGTCAAAAACGTTGGCTATTTCAAAAGTTTAACATCCTGGAAAAAGCCATAATGCATGATCTCGAGATATATAACTGGCGAGATATATAACTGACGAGATATATAACTGGCGAGATATATAACTGGCGAGATACCGAGGCTAAAGAGCATTCTCAAAACCTTTACACACACAGCTCAGTAACGATAAAGACCGATAGGTTTGAGCTCCAAAGCAGACCACCCTTTACCAATTTGTAACATTTACCCCATCTATTGTCCATCTATCAGGAATTAGCTTTAACTAAGTGACAAAATGAACAATTTCGTCAAACAAGTGACATAAATTGTGTCTTCTATTAAAAGTCTATGACTGACGTCGTCTTGTTCTATAGTCTATGATAAGTCGAGGCCAGGCAATGATTTTAGTACCTTGTAAAGGCGAATTCTCACGGTGCGATTTGTAGTAACGATTTCAGGGGATTTCCGTTATTTGCGGAGCTTTGATTGGTCGAGTGTTTCGAACTTCTTTATTGTCCAATCAAAATGCTGCAAATAAGAGGAATCCCCTTAAGTCGTGACGACAAATCGTGCCGTGGGAATGCACCTTAAATGGATGCAACATTTATAGATGTAGTGCTCTCAGACGTGGATGGATTTACGGTGTCCTTAGCATAGCATATGCCCACAAAATAATCATTTTAAGCAGCAACCTTACTTTTAGAATCAAATAAACAAACGCCCCGGGCAATAAGTGGTAGGAAGACATTCAAAGAGATGGTTTCATTTTGATAATGATAATTTCACACCATTGCTTATCATCAATTTTGCAATTTACAATATTTACTTTAGTGTTTCCATGTATTCACTTTTGCATGCACACAAGCAATATATATCCAGGTTGTGTCCAAATTAATGTTGTCTGCAGGCTTTACCCACCAAACGTATGAATCTGTTTGGACACCTTTCTCTTCTACGATCAGTTGTTTGTATATTGTAAAGTTTTTAGCAGTTTGATAGTGTCGTGAATGCTTATTTAAACGATAACGAAAGTTATTTGACATTATATAATGCAAGATATATCACATGAGTACCGCTTTATTAGGTAGTGGCTAAAGCAGACTTGATAAGATTCGAGGTAAAAAAAAAATCATAGTGCTGATCAATATTCATTCCCATGTCAGAATAACCATATGAACAGGTAGATAGCTTTTCGTGGATTACATAAAGCCCAGATGGCTTTCCCATGGTTTCAAATGTTAAATCTCTTAATTTTGCCAGTTTATGAGAGGAGAAAAGTTTCTACAGAAGTTTGAGAGGTAACCAGAATTTGTCATTTGAATACTGTGCCCCCAAATAACGGTGTCTGGCAGACAGCCATAAGATAGTCAAATGGCTCCTGTAATGATCTTTTTGATGCCATGCAAATATCTCTCAGGCGGAATTCTGATTAATCAAAAAATAACTTGTTTAATAGGACAATGGACTGAAAAGAAAGAAAACCTTTAAATTGTTTAAGCCGACCAATCAGTCCTATTCCGAAAAGTATGTAATGTAATTAGCCAGATGGCCTAACGAATAAACTGTTCATCGAAAGATAATTAATATGAACGGCAAGTGGTAATGGTTTCTCAGCAATAGGAATCAATGGTGCCTGCTAAAAATATCAGCTAGAGAGGTAGTTTTGCTAGCCAGATAACCAGAATACCAATGGAGGCACGCAAAATACATAAAAATACAACCAGCAAATAAAACATAAATGCATACATTCTTAGAAAAACAGGACTCTAATGGAACCCTTTAAGATTCTTCAATCATGGCTGACATGAGAGACCCTTTGTCGATGGTAGTTTATAAGACTTGTGTCCTCTTTCTTTAGTTATGCGAATATACTCTAAGATTCTTCAATCATGGCTGACATGAGAGACCCTTTGTCGATGGTAGTATATAAGACTTGTGTCACCTGTCAACGCTTATAAAGCTGCAACAAAAACAAAATCTTGCCCTTCTCATCATTAACATTTTTTTTACCCTGAACTCTTTCGAAATATTTCTATTCCCCTTATTCTGGCCCACAATTCCTGCTTACATTCTTTATGGGAAAAGTTGACCCTCAGGAATATTTTTCTAGTACAACTTCGTTAAATATTCAGCGAACATTTCACCAATCAAATATTTTGTTTGACACCAGCAGAATAAAGGGATATATTTAGTCAAACAAATTATTCTCAGATTTGAACCAATGTCCGTCAACGTCTCTTTTTAAATTAATACTAATAAATTTGTTCTCGAGTTATTGAATACGATATGTCCGTACTGTGTAACACGAACACAAAAATGAAATATGTTTTGTTTTAAAATTGCTTGCTCACTATAACGTAGAATATGGGGTGAAGATTCCAACATATATTTTATGTACACTATTATTACAAACTATATTTAGTAACTGACAAAACACACCAATAAAGGATTTATTGCAACAATTTTTTTACAGCTTTGAATCTTTTGATAGTTAGGTAAATGATAAAATTTTCCGATCCCCATAGCTACGGACGGCCTTTTCATAGCCGCGTGCGTAAGGCCTGTAACAAGCCTAAGGCGATCATGTAAATTTAAGAATTGAAAACCAAGCAGGTGATTTCATCATGAGGACATGCTTTACATTGCAATGCGCGGCGTCCGGCTGCAACAAGTAACTGAAGAATGGATGCGACCTTTCGTTCCCAAGCTGGCGGTTATGGCAACCCGGGAAATAACACAAATTGGGAGAAAATGAAAGACCTTTTTAAAAAGAGTGACATGGTGTGTCGACCCGGTAAAAACAGCAGTGTGGACTTAAAGAACGATAGTACTTCAACAATCAAATGTTGAACAAAATAATAAGTGTATGTGCTTTAACCCTTTCATGCATGGAAAAGATTTTCACATCAGATTTTAGCACCAATTGGTTTTTCTGATTGGGACATATAAATGGAAAATCGTCGAAATTTGAAAATGGACTACATCATATGGTTGCTAGAATAGCCTTTATGGGTTTGGAAGTGATGGGTACCCAGTTTGGAATTTTGGTTGGGGTAAAGTTTGGTTACTATAGTTACCCGTATGCATGAAAGGGTTAACAGCGTTATTAATTTTGTTCGTCCCTTAGAAGCGAAATGACGAGAATCAACAAATTAAGAGGTTGAAAAAATGAAAAGTTTATGTAGTAGGACTGAGTTGCTCAAAAGAAAAGAAAATTCTAAACATAGTATATCAATCCTAATTATATCGTCTCTAAAAACTTTATCATATTCCCGTTTATATGTCCTGTTTTTAAAGTTTAATATATACGGAACACTATCAGATGCATGGCACAAAAAATAATGATAATCTTTTGGGGTTGTGGAATTTACAACTGTATGTAAAGTTCTGAAAGCTTTCAGTATTTATATAATTTTTTAATGTTACCTACAGCCACTGATTAATATCCTATAAATAATAATATAATTGTGTCATAATTGCTACCTACGTTATAACATGTTCTTCTCTTTGTGTCAATGTCAAATAGTATGTTTTGATCTTTGCTTAAACAGGAATGATATGCAATTACAGGACTTTGTTTCACCCGTCATGTATTTACTTAACACGTTGCTTGTATTTTAAAATTTAACGGCCCTAAGTATATAAGATGAGCATATGTTTCTAGTTAAAAAAAACAAATGAACCAGAATGTTGAGTCAAAATGAATTCAGTATCTTTCTTCAGATTTATTACTATAATCACCGTGAAAACTGATTAGTGGTTGGCATAATATAGTGCATAAATCAAGGATCTTGCGTTCGCGTACACAGCAAATCATATCTTTCCAGGAAATAAATAATAGTATCTGCTAATCTTCCCCTGTAGTCACGAGCCCACGTGATCCGTAGCTAATTAACTTCTGCTGTGTAGCTGGGCTGTTGACGTGCAGTGCACAAATCCACTGTAGGTAGTAAAATAAACTAGAAAACTGTGCATGTTGTGTATTAAGAGAGCAATCTTCTTTCCATATGGCCTTAAATTTTGGACGTGGCTATAAATCGTCTCATATTAACCACGATTGGATGTATAAACCCCTTTTAGGTTCTGTTCCTGTTGAAGATTGATGTTGTATTTATATATGGCTAAACATTTTCTGTTTCATGTTTACAGCTTTGATAAAATAATATGAAATAAAATGGACATACAATTATCAACTCTTCGCAAAGAAGACCCATTTGTTGTCGCTCGGGGACAATCAAACTAAGCGTCGTTCAATACAAAAAACGTTCAAAGATTAAACTTCAATCAAAATATGATTTATTAAAAGTATATATTTAAAAATTGTCCAATGTGTTGTCCAAGAAGACAATCTGTTTGTGATATCTTTGTATTATATCCTGCGATTGTGCAGTGTTTGATCTGTCTTGTCTTTGTGTGTTACCACAGGGGTTGATGGTGGTTTCCTGCAATCATTGAGCATTGTGTGAGTAAAATAACCTTAAGTATAGCTTTCAACATCAATCAAAACAAACAAACAAACAAAACAAGCTGTTCTTAGCCAGAGAGACCACACGATTGGGTCTCTGTTTAATGAGCCAGGAGTTCACTGACGTCATACATATTTCTAAAAGGTAGGCACACTGGCAGTACCATCATTTTTAAATACGTCAAGTTAGGCGAAAAATATGATGGTTTTTTAATCCAAAAAGAGTGACGTAAGTTTGTTGGTTTGATTAGGGTTTACTGTCGTATTCAAATGTATTTCAATGTGAGTTACATAAAAAAGTGAAATCCGATAGAAAATTCACACAAAAAAAACCCCATCCCAGTGATTGCCAGAGCAACATAAGGTGGCTCATTAATATATATATATGTGGTTCACCGAAGGACTGGAAACGGTAAGCAACAGCTCTAAGTAGGCTCAGAAGACAGACACGCTTACCACGACCAGGAGTTTGGGAGAAATGCGCAATATGAGGCATATTGGTGGACGGTATTAACGTTACATCGGTAAACACACATGTAAATGAAAGGAGCTCACGCAAGGTGAAATCACGAAGTGAAACGAGATTTACTCGCTTACCAATCTAAACCCAGTCACCTGCCAGCCAAATCTTCTCTTTGAATTCAGAAGATTTTTGTTGCATGGAGAATATACCTATATTATTGACATTTACAAATTGTTTTTTTTTTCACCCACAAACATTTGTCAATTATGTGTTATCGTTATGATAAAAAAAATAATTTCTCGGTGCTTTTAGCTACCTGAATTTTGATCAAACATGATTTGCTGAAAAGTGTTGTTGATAAAGTTGAAAAGAAATTATATATTTGTAATTATACTGTATTATATCGGAACAGGAACCAAATGGAAAACAACGAATTGAATAGAAATGGAATAATGTTACAAAAGGCTACAACGGTATCTGGACTACATACCTTCAGGTTTATCTATTTGTTTCTAATGCATACCTTTTAGCGTAGCATTTATCAACGTTTGAAGTTCATATCTGTATTATCCGCATCTATGAAAATATAGCACGGACTAAGGATAATTTTTTGTATATAAAC
>JARFOD010077858.1:2492-20305 GCA_031763545.1 Mopalia muscosa
TAAATATTTAACTTATTCATATCCCCCCCCCCCACACACACACACACGCACACACTCTCCCCACTTAGTACTGCACAATTTTGTAGCTATAATACCTAGGTAAACAGTTTGTTTATCCTTTATCTCTTTGAAATATGTTCATATCATACATTTTATTAAAGTATAAGGATGTGAGTGGAAGGGGGAGCCTTAGGTAAGCGACGTTGTGACATTTTAGCGAGTTTCACAAATAATTCAATTTGGCTACTCTGTGTTATTGAGAGATAGACAAACGTATTTTCTTACGAAACTTGTCGGGTTCGTCTTACTTAGTCAAATTACTTAGCGTTTCCAACAATGGCCTATCAGATCCCATGTTCGACAATCCAAAACCGATGTCTATGTATGGCGATAATTAAAGAGAAGACTTTAGGAGACATCGTGTGAAAAACCATTTCAGTTGTAATTATCATGATTTGCTTCGAGAACTTGAAGCTGTAAGTTAAAGCTGAACTAGTTTACGTCATGCACATTTTTTTCACAATGCTAGGAATACGAAGTGATTAGACCGTATATGGTGTCTATGGGTTTTGTTCAGGAGCCTGGGATTGTTAATACTGTCAACGAAACTAGTATGTGTTTACTCTGCAAGGAGCGCGATGTTCCGTATTAAAACCCTTATAACCAAAGTACTGTTGTTTCAAATTGTTATTTAAATGTTTAACTGGTGCTGTACTCAGAGTATAGAGTATAGAGAACCTCAATGGCCAGCATTAGACTACATTGCCAAAGCCCAAAAAGCTAAAGTATCTTGTCATAAGTGTAATTCGTGCATTTCGCCGTGATATGTGTCGACCCATTGTTAGTTCTAGAAAACAGAGGAATAGGGTTTAAGCCAAATGTTTATACTCTTAACATGGTAGTTCCGTACAACATCATAGGTTAGCTTTGTCAAAAGGTGTCTTAACAATAGCAAATAATTTCAACGGCTCATCGTATATCAGGATCTCCCCAGAGGTTTAGCATGTGACCCACCGACTACATCACTGACCATGGCGACTGGTTTATTTCACGAGAAACTTTACCCCAAAAAACTGTTAGAAACATCAGGAAACTACGCCGAGATCATTGGAATAAGACTTATACTCATATCCATTAAAGATCTCTTTTTTTTCGACCATTTCTCAAGATAAGTAATAAGTTATCTATACTTAAAATTATTAATAATGTGTATTCTCTCCACATCAATGTGCTCACAATATATCAAAGATACATAAGCGTTTCCCCTACATGTAAAAATATTCAAAGAAAAAAAATAAATAAATAAATTACATGAAATTGATTTTTGGTGTATAATGTAAAGTTATTTGCCTTTGGAATGAAACTATGGTGACAAATCACATTCACACTGCCACAGAGATGACAACCCTTCAATATAAACAATAATTGAAAAATATAAATGTTTTAAAGAGCTAGGTACAGAATGAACAGTTTCATACAAGTTTTAATCATAGTACAAAATGATCGAAGTTACTGAAAAGATTCTGAAATGCTAGATTTGTGTAAATAGCGAATTTTCAAATATAGTTTCCCTGTTTTTTTTCATATGAAACTCATTATCAATCAGAACCATGTACTGTAATATTGTTCAATTCAAAACAAAAGATATACCGTTTAAAATATTTGAGTAAATGAGACGAAACAAACTATAAACACCTACTCATGTCTGCTTTCTGTTCCAAGTTCTACTGGTTCAGGCAACAGATGAGGTCCTATGTAAGTACGCAACTATGTCAGAAAACAAATAGTTTAAATGTAACAGGCTATTATTGATTCTTAATATAGGCAGAATATGTCATTTTAAAAATTGAAAACATCACCATGTGTAATTTTTCTAATGTCAATAAAAAGTACATGAATATGATAAATCATTTTCCATGATATAGATATGTAATTGTAAACTCATGGATATGAGCTTAGTTATCACCGACAAACAGCTACCAGGCAAACATAATGAAACCAGACCTAATCTAGAGAAGTATTTTTTTTTAATTTATTGGCGTCGAAAATAAAGACTAATAAAAGCTACCAGACATAACTAATGAAACCAGCACTAATCTACAGAAGTATTTTGCTTGCTTTGAAAATAAAAACCAACTAAAAACTCACCTGTTCTAAATCAACCGCACGTCAAGGTATTCATCACATGTACACTTTAAATATGAAACCTTTATAATAGCCGCCTATATTGTGATATTTAATGAGTCTGACAAGTCAGCTTACTAACCAATGTTAAACCCATTTAATAGCGAAGTGGGATGCGGATTTATCACTAGTAATAGGCATGCCATGCGCCCATATCTATACACATAGAATTGCATGCTACATTTCCTTAGTTTTTAGAAAACTGTATTCGTTGTTCACAAGTGGGCTGGGAACAGAAGTGCTCAATTAACGTCAAATGTCCCAAACATAATCAAAATGAAGAAATATCGATTAATTCCGAAAGATTGGTGTGAAATGAAAAACACAATATTTTACGTTATCTAACACTATCACGCAGTCAATTCCAAACGTATTATTCGCTCAGAAAGAAACCAATCCCTTGGCTATGGCACAAGCTGTATATCAATAATACACAGCGCTAAACTAAAATTAAATGTCAACAAATATTAATAAAAACTTATTTTCATCTGAAGAAATGTGTCTTAAAAACAGATTTCCTTAAGATAAAATGTTGTTTTTGTTTTTATGTTTAGTTTAGCGATAAAAATCAATTATAAATGGTGAAAAAGATAACGCACTTGATTGGTCATAAGCTGGATGACGTATGCGTATGGGGAAAAAGTCATTGTATAAACCCCAGAGAGAATTTGGCGAGTACTGAAAGTACATCATTTATTGCACAGCCAACTGTTTCAGCACTGTAACCATGCTTAACTAAAAACAAATAAAATAAACGCCTTCTGCATGTCGATTGGCTTTTTGATATATATTGCAACACGGAGAAAATCAGGACTGGCGTATCGAACATTGTTTGGATGTGCTATCATCTATGTGGTCGTAAATTCTGTACTGCCATAGCCAGTTACCATATTTCGCATTGTAAAATGTAACAGTTTGAGTGCTAACCACTTAGAACGACAATAATATCCACGTACTAGACGGTCGTCTTGCCATTCGGTCCGTTAAAGTAAACTAATTGTTTCCCAAAAGTAAACGACTCTTACACTTCTTTACACTGTTATAAGGTTTGGGTTGGGACGACCCAAATTTTTGGGGTCAAGGGGCTAGTAACCCAAAAAAAGCAAGTCAAAATTTTGGGTCAATTTACTGTACCCAAATTTTTGGGGTAGAAACCTTCACATTCTTAGACCTGACCCCCAAAAAATTGGGTTAGTGTTTTGCTTCGACCCAAACAATTTGGGTAACTATCTTGACCCAAAGATTTTGGGTAGCAATTGTTACTGCAGTTAAAGCTTCAACCCAAACAATTAGGGTCACATTCCAAACATCAACAAGTAAAAGCCAGGCAAGATTATGGAATCAAAACATATTTATTTTCTTTTGTATCTTCTAGTCATAATGTTTTATTGTTAATTTAAGTGACCAGATTGCACCACAAAGGTACCTCACTCTGTTGTCGTAAGGTCATATTACTTCACATATTTACAAATTTCTTTAAGAAATTTCCAGGGGCTTATAGCCAGAAATCAAAAGTAGGGTGTCAAAAATGGTAATTTTGCTTCACTCTTCAAATAATAAAAAAAATGACAGTTTTCCTATCTCCTGCATGTTAAAATTTCTTTAAATAGGGTGTCCAAATGAGGCAATTGTTCACTTCAGGGCCTTGGACGGGTGAACGCCTAAGCCCATGGTAATGTCACATATGATAATCAGTAAGGCCTGGAGTGTAGCAACACATCAACATGATCAGGTCAACTATTGATTTTTTTTTTTTTGCTGATGCAATAGTCTATCGCAATAGTAGTATACCAACAGACCTGATCATTTTGTAGAACTTAAGACATGGTACCTAAAACTGGCAAACAAACCACTGTTGTTGTCAAACGAGTAGTGAACACCTACTGGTTGATAATCTGGTAATGCACTGTAAAGAAAGGCAGCTACACTAGGATTTCTAGGCCTTTCTACTTTCCATGCATGGAAATGTTCATCAAATTCTGTCACTGTGAACAAGGCAACAATGAAACATACAGCTCGAGATGAACTGAGAACAATCTGTCGGATTTCTCCCACCTCTACAATGCCATCAGCATCAAAACCAGTCAGAATGGCAGTTCCTTCCGAGTACACAGTTCCATGGATGGTAACTTTGCTACATATGGTAACCTTTGTTGCGCTCAACAGTATGGAGACTTCCTCACCCAGTGGTAGGTTGTTGATGTCTCCGGGATATCCATCAGTTACAACCATATCTTTACCCAGAAGTCCACCTTGAGTAACATGGACGACCTGAAGCATTTGATGCCTAACAGCAAGAGTACAGCAGCGCGCTTGAAAAAGTGATGCTTTTCTTCAAACCGCATGACCCAATGTCTTATCAATGGACCAACTTGTCTTATCAGATTTGGATAGTGCAGTGTATAGTGCATCTTAGGAGTGATACATACCCCAGGGAAGTAACGTCTGAATTCCTTAAACAGCAGCATCAGCTGCATTTCCAAGTATGCTAGTGTTTGCTCATTGACTTTTGGTGACATTATCAAGTCCACCACATCCAACAGTTGTAGGAGGAGACACCAGTGTTCATCTCCAGGGGGTATGCGGTCACCAATAATTAGTGGAAGTTTTCTCAGAAGGCACCAGTATTGTGCAGCTGCAAATATAAAAAGAGAATTGCTTCAATTGCCTATGTTAAATGTTAACCCAGATGCAGCACAGAAAGAGCTCGAACAAAAAACACCACATTTTGTTTTTACAAGCAGTTAATTAGGATTATTTATGCAGAAATTTGCATAATTTGGTGAATTTTTTCACCTGTTGCATTTCTGCATATAGACAAATGCAGGGTGCAGTGTATACACTGGCGCTATTTTGAGGTATTCAAGTGTCCTGTGTGGCTTGTTGTACTTCACCTAGACAAGTATAAAGACAAAGGTTATTCTGGCAGGTAATTTCATGAGTAGACTGTGTTCAACAACATTTTAATAAGAACAATTGAGAATATCAAACTACCTCATTTGTCTATTTCGTCTGATGTTATAAATCATTTTCAACGACAATCTGGACTGGAAGAATACTAAACATCTTATAGCATTGTCCTGCCCAACCATTGAAAAGTGCAATAAGCAGACAAGAAAAGAAAATATGTAATCGAGTGCAGATTTATCTCCGCCACAAACAAAACTGCCCTAGAGTTAAAGCAGCGTTTCGGCTGTCAATTGTGACAGAGCAATAAATACTACTCTACATGAGTTTTAAGTAGTAGGCTTACTGTTTACTCACGTTTGAAGTAACACATATGCCACTCTTTTAGACAGTCACAAAAAACGCTTACGGTTGATATATTCTTGCGTCAAATTCTGAAATCAATACAAAGGAGGTTGAAGAATTGATAGGAAGACTCATACAATGACAATATTGGATAGAAAACCGTTGAAGAATAACGTGCTGTGGTAGTAAACCCAACATCAGCGGGATCAAAGAGCTTAACATTTCCAATTAACCCATGTGCAAAGTTTATATCACTTCAAGACAGTCTGTGGTCGGAATTAGGCTATATAGCCCTTATGATTCCTGCTTCGAGACACACTTGAACAAGCGAGTTTCTATATATAAATATGTATTATTTCTTTGTGCAATATCAAGCCAAACGACAGAAGCAGTGACAATCGATACGCATGTTCAGAAATACTACATCGACAAGCACCTAAAGAGCAAGCCTAATGTACAATCCAATAAGTAAATCTCTTTCAAAGACAACTTTCTTTAATGTCAGAGAGATAGCGACAAGTGCGTTCATGGACACGTGCGTCAAGTAATAAAACAAGCATTTCTGTACTGTTAACGGTTTATTTAGGCTCAGATGAATCGATTCTCCATCTCGTAATGTCGTTTATTTCTTCACTCCATTGATCAGCGGGTGAATAATACCTGGTTCTAAACTGATCGGACATATGTAAAATCAAGGCATAAGTGATACAAATGCTTGCCATATAAATTATTTCGATAGATGCAACAAACAAAATATAAAAAAAAAGAAAAAATATCCTGTATCAAAAAGGTTTCAAACTGGCTATCTTGTTCTAGAGATTTTTTTTGGAATGGTTTTTCATCATACCTTGTTTATTATATCTAAACATTTCTTAACCACAAGCTTACACTTCCCGATAATCACATTGATCGCCAATATTCGGTCAACCATTTGCATATACTCAATGTCTAACGAAACTATAAGGTATAAATTAAACTATGTGTTATTATAATTTCGAATCGCGAGCTTCTCTAACGCAGCGTTTAAGTGCATGGCATTGGATGTACAAGACATTAAAAAAACGCAATAACAAAAAATCACACACACACACATGCAAATCACCCATCACGAGCACAGGTCATTTAAATTGTCTTTAAACAATTTGACCATCTCTTTAACACTGTCATCTCACACAACTCGACAACGCAAAGTTTGTATTGTAGAGAAAGATCTTTAGTACAGGTAATTTATATGTGTTATAATAGTGTTACTATAGCGTTGTTAAAGGGGGATTATTCTCACATTTAATAAATTAATCTAAAAGGTAACAGATGACGCGTTGTACATTAAACAGTATATCTAGTGATGATCTGTCCCGGTTAAGGAATTTGCACTCTTTTAAGTTAGGGCAGTCACTGTTTTTACAATTTCCACTGTATCAGTAGGAATACCCATAATGGTTGTGTACAACATCTGCCCTTAATAATACCGGTACTCGCATTACGTCTCTGTGGTTCCTCGCACAGGTCAATGGCCTTTACATGTTTATACTAAGGACATTCCAGTTAATACTTGGACCGTTCGTTAAATAAACACAAAGAACATTTGACTATAATAGTACAATCATTGGCTCGCTGGGACCTTCACGGACATCACTCAAACGACCTTGGATCGGTAAAATGATTTAAGGACTTTGGTAGCATTAAACACATGTTATATTTCAGGATTGAGTAACATATTACAACATTTTTCAATGATCGTGGATGCCATATCACATAGGTAAAGTTCCAATGTGAGACTGACTAATTGATTGTTTTTTTACTTCGTAATTCATTTATGTGATTTAGACAGTATGACAGGTTGAAACATACAGTTGTGAAACGTGAGCTAGCAGTGTACGTTTTAATTTGAAAGAAGTCGTATTATTGTAACTTACTTACGTTCTATCAGCATTAAACTCCCCATAAAATTAAGTGATATAAACAACATGCACAATAGTCTATCTCGGCCAAGTTTTATTCAAAAAAAAAATTAAATGAAATAAAGTCAATTAAAAAAAGAAATTTTACACTCGTTTGGATGTCGAGTTGAACATATATTAAAAAGTGGGTTTAAATAAGGATTAAATTGCATTTGGTGCCCATTAAAGACGGTGTGCCATAAAAGTCATGTTCATAGTGTAACCAGTTTTACTGGAAATGCTACGGAAATGTTTGAGAGTAATAATGGTAAGTTACAGCTTGATGAAAGCATGTCAATAACACAGCTTGGGGGATGCGTTGTCATAATTGAACCAACATTGAACCAAGTTCCTGCAAATTCTGTGTAAAATAAGCCTTTATTCAACATATGTGGAAATCTTTTTCACATATGTAAAATAAAAAAGTGAGGGGAACTCTTTTTTAGAAATGTAAAATAAAAGCACCAACGGTCTCAATTACAGACTTCTCCCTCAGAGCCTGTATCTGGGGACAATGAGTTTGCCCTAAATGTAAAATCGGATCGGAATGACATCCACCCTCTGCATTTCGCAAAGCATCTGTTATTTTCTAGCGAAAAATCGAGTGAAACTACAATAGTTAAATAGGCCTTCAATTGCTACCGATTTTGGGAGTTTTCGACTATGCACTAAATTATCTATATATACAGCATGTATGTCAGACTTCGTTGTGTTTTGTTGTTGTTGCAATCTTGAAACAGAGGATCATTAAAATTAAATTGACTTGGGGGTGTGCACTGCGGAGACTAAACTTGCTTAGCATGTATTCCTATATTCCTATCAGCAATGCATTCGTCTTGAAAGTCTACACAAGACGATAGTACCACAAATGAAGGTCCCCTTGCCTTGGGGGAGAAATCATTTCTCAGTTTGTTCAATAAGTGGAACTCTTTTGTACATATCTAAAATAAACATTTATTTTACGTAAGTGAAATTCTTTTCCACATATGTGAAATAGTTAAGTTTTAGTGTTTTATTTTACTTAGGTGGAAAAGAATTTCACATATGATGAAAAGATTTCTAAATACCGGTATGTTGAAAAGATTTCTACATACGTTGAAAAGATTTCTACATATAATGAAAAGAATTCTAGATATGTAAAATAATTTTTTATTTGACTTATGTGAAATTCTTTTTTACATAGTGAAAATCTTTTCAACATAAGTAAAACAGAATTGTACATAAGTTATTCTACATATGTACATTCTACATATGTAGAATAAAGGTCGAAGTTATAAAACGGCTTGTCATATAAGTCACTCGGACAATCTTAAAAAATCACACTCTTGTCTGGCTCAAATTCAGATAAAAAGTACAAAGATGATAATATAGCAGTTAGTTCTGCTGTGAAAACGCACACACTGTTTGAGTCTGATACTCTTGCTGTACTTAGGTCTGGGATACAAAATGTTTTTTGTATCACAGGCACTTGGGTGCGTCGTTGTAAATATTTAAATTACTTTGAAAATTGTTATCAATAAAATCCAGAGCACGGGTGAGTCACTTTCCCCCCCCTGGCAAATCTAATCCAAATTAACGCTTGGATTAATCAAATACTATGGAGGAAAATTTGATACAGTACTATGGTGTAATGAGCTGACACCAGAGACAGATTTTTTTATTATGTTTTCAGTTCTTACATTGAATGGCTTCGGGCCCTTATCCTTAGCATTAAACAAATGGTCATGTTCAGGTGGTGTAAAACAGATGAGGCAGAGTTATTTACTCCGGTTTTCAGCAGGAGTGAAAACCTAAATGTACGCAGAAGTCTCCTGATCTCCAAAGGCCATTCATTACAGATAACCTGTAAAACATTTAGAGGCGTGGTCTTTAACGTGCCAGTGCATATCCTAAGTGCAGAACATTGAATTGAATCCAGCTTTGATTTAAGGGACTGACAAGCTGAATCATAAGCTTCTGAACAATAATCAAGGCTCGAGCGAATAAGAGCCCTGTATAAAAGCATAAGACAAAACTTATCCGCTCCCCACGATTTTCCAGAAACAGCCCTCATTAAATTTAATGCCTTTTGGCATTTTATAATTATCATTTCGATGTGCCTTGACCACGTTAGCCTCTTGTCAAAAATTACACCTAAGTATTTGAATGATGGAGATGTTTTTATAGCAGAGTCATCTAACAACAGTGGGTGTGGTAGTTCTACATGTCGTTTGGTGAAGAGGACAGCCTCTGACTTAACAGGAGAGAACCGAAATCCCCAGACTTTACTCCATGTACCAATTTCGTTTAATCCTTGCTGAACATACATTTGTGCCAAATTAACATTTTTACAACTAATCCTTATAGCCTTATCATCAGCAAAAAGGGAAAAATTTAGTTTAGGATTTAGTGCACGAGGTAGATCATTGATTGCTAAATAACGAAATAACGCTCCCCTGAGGAGTACCATTTTCAACAACAACAGGGTGTGATATCTCCCTACCTATGGATACTTGGATTGTACGATTTGACAAGAAATCTTTCACCCACCCTAACATCCCGACCCCCAATGCCGAGATTGCTCATTTTAATCAGGAGCCCACCTCTCCACAACATATCATAGGCCTTTTCAATATCAAGGAAGACGGCTAAATTGCACTCTGTATTAGCTAAAGCTCTTCTGATAGAGGTTTCCAAAGTAACAACGTGGTCAGTAGTGCATCTGGCTTTCCTGAAGCCACTCAAATCGTGCTTATTCAAATACCAAACAAGCCTCGAGTTTATCATTTTTTCCATTGTCTTACATAAGGTTGATGTCAGAGCTATTGGCCTATAAGATGCTGGGAGAGATGGGTCCTTTCCAGGTTTAACAACCGGTATAACAATTGCTTTCTTCCGGAAGCTCCATTTTATTCCATACAGTATAAACGAAAACAAGGAAAACATTGACTGCATCATTTATTACATTCAATATATTACTACATGACTTATTAACATCAATCACTGACAATACTATCAACACACTTCTCCTCGCATACAGTCTTGAACATGTTCCAATCAGCTTTATTAAGTTTCCAACGACGGAATGAACCATCATTATCAGCATAAGGGGGAAAACCAAATGAAGACAGAATAGGGAAGTGATCACTTCCACAGGGATACGCTTGATCAACTGACCACGTGCAACCTGAATCAAGATTTCTGGAAAATATCGTAAGGTCAATTGCAGAAACATTACCAGTAATTATATCAAGGCGAGTTCCTCTTCCATCGTTCTAGATAACTAAATTGTTTTCCTGTATAAAATCACAAACCAGTCTCCCATTGAAATCAGATTTAGAACGTCCCCATACAGCACTATGTGCATTGAAGTCTGCGCATATAGTGAGGGATCCGGACTTGCTATTGTCTAAGACGGCCTTAAAGTCACTTTTAAAAGATAACTTATTACAGGGATTATACAAGCTTACTATATATGTAATAGAATGACTGTCACTAGCTACCTGATAACATTGGCACTCGATAGTCCTCAAAGCAGGGAATGTAATTTTACTGTATGAGAGCCAGTGTCTAAGGAACATAGGTAATCCCCCCCCACTACCTATTAGCCTATCTTCCCTCACAAAACATAACCTGGTAGAGTAAGCTGTACTCTGGTTTCAAGAAGGTGTCCTGGAGACAAATAAGATCAGGCTAAGGATTAGTCTTAGATAAATGAAATTTAAGCTCCTGCCCATGAGCATACAATGAGTGGATATTTTGTTGAAATATAGTGAAAACCATTAGAATGGACAAAGCTGTTGTGACAAAACCCATTGGATTAAACTTATCCATTAATTACAGGCGGGGTGCTCTGCTGAAGTGTTTTAACAAAATCAATGGCTGTAATTACATCGCTGCCTAAGTGTTAGTCGGCTGATTGAGCTATAAGTTGGATGACATCACTTTTGTTATTTTATTTTACACAACGGCACAAAATATCAGTAAACAAGCTCAACACTTTTACTACCACGGAGAGGGGCATTCACCAGTCCGAACAGAAGCATCTTGATCAGTTTGACAACCCACTGGCACATTCACACAGTTTACATTTGGAGGTTTAGACACGTATTGGATCAGACTGGGTCGTTAATTCTAGGAGGCTCAATAAGGGGGACATCCTAAATGGATTCGTCAAAATCCGGGTCTTGAGAAAAATTCAAGGGCTCTGTATCACGTGACCTGACACACTGGAGAGCTTCAGCAAATGACTTTTTTCAGTAACTTTTATATACTGAGCTTTTTTTGCCTCCTTAAGCTTAGAGTAACCTTTGTACGCAGCACTATATAACTCTCCCCAATTAACACATTTAGGGCAATCAATATTAGGACACTCCTTGTATTCACGGTGTTCCCCACATCGGGTACAACATACTTTACCATGGCATTCCGATGCTATGTGATTAAACCGCTGACACCTAAAACACCGAATAACGTGTAAAATTGCCCAAGTCATATCATGGAGTTATGTAATAGAGTTTCAAAATACTTATAATTGTATGCTCATTGTGTTTCCATGAATTGTATGTTAACATGAGGTCATCAATAAACAAGATTAATTTATCAAAACCTGTAAAAATGACATAGGCAATTATGTTAGCAGTGTGACGATATGGAAGGGAGACAGAAAGTATGGCGGTGTCAGTGTTTCCGTCGGTGTCTTCTAACTAATACCATAAGGGATTCACATCCTAGGGGTACGTTTGATCTTAAACTGTTTTGTTTAGCTTACTGGTACAGAAGTGGGGGTTTTTTGTGATGAGATGACCTTCCTGGGCGGCTTATTGTTAGTGCTGAAGTTGTTTTGCATTGATTTTTTTATTCTTTAACATTTTTCGTTCAATTTAATAGTTTATATCCTTTTTAAAATTGCTTGTACATATTATATTGCAATAAATATTGTCGGCATATCCGCTACTGCATTCATTTGATTTATTTTTTTTAAGATCTAAAATAAGTTAAGGACTTTCGGTTTGATCTTTTCTTATTAATTTGTTTGTGAATCAAAAATTCCCTCTCGTCAAGGAAGTGAAATTGTATGTAGCACGCCGCTAAAAACCAGCTGTTTCTTTACACCTGAATGCCTGGCTCAGAAAGCTGTCGGTATTATCAGAACACCATACACAGATATTGTAAATGAAGAGCAGCACGAAGGTCGATATATTTACTGAGTAACAAAATGCTTGCGTATAATTTTAAAAAGTGAGATACTGGCTTTAGTGGATAGGGTAACATCGTAGCTTTTTTGCAATGCTTGTTCAATAAATGCGTTACGGTTTCATGAATATTAACTGGTAATGGTGGACTGAGCTAAATCGATCAGGAATAAATTAATTTAGGTTCGTTTCCACGACGGATTTATCATAAGCGCGTATGATATATTTGCTCACTTGTTTTATTCTCCTTGCTATACTTGTATCTGAATACACTTTTCGGTTTCCTGCTCTAGTTCGCCTTTCAACTTCTTCCATTCACCTTACCTAAATACAAGGTTAATGGAATTCTAACTTTCATTGTTTGTCAGTTAAATGAATAACACATTCAAAATATTGTAAAACGAGGCCTGCTCAATCATAAATATTAATAGGGTAAACTATATAATCCACACTATTTGAAGTGTTGTGTAAGCTACCTCATCAATGATATATGTGCGCAGTATTGTGGTATAGATATTCCATTGCGTATTGTCAGTTAATTGAAGTGGAGCAATCGGGAGATTTCGCGTAGAGACGTTATGAAGGCGGAGTGACTTGCCTCTGCTTATAATCGAACCACTTTATGGCATGGCAGGGCAGATTACCTGAATTTTTTGTTCTGAGTTAGGGTTAATACTAAACATAAACCTAAAACTAGCCCTTATACTAACTTCAAAGTTCTGCACGAAACCTGGTACTAAACTAAACCTAAATCTAACCCTATTATTAACCCCAAACCTGGCATTGAAATTCACGCCATAATGACGGACTGTCCACAGCTTGTCTATACCTCGACATTGAGATTTATCGACTTACTTTTGCAACAACAAAACAGTTCAGAATCTAAACAAAATTTATATGACATTGTTTACAACGTATATCTGTTAATTTGCTATATTGCCCTGTCTTCAAAACAATGAATGGCCCTATATCTGACCATAAATCGATAAAAGTATTTCGCAATGGAACAAAACTTCGTTACCGTCACGTCATACCTCGAAATTTCGTACAGAGACAGAGCCGTTTCTTTCACCCCATCGTAACTGGTGCTATTGAGCGCCATTTCCCATGTAACTATTGCAGTTACGTCTGCAATAAATACTAAAAAAACAACTTAGTGTTTGCAAGGAGCTAATCCGGCTTTGTTAACATTTCTTGACAGCTACTATCAAGAAAAACCGGGAATAAACATCACACATGACATATACAGACTGACCAGAAAGATTTTGTTGCATTAAGGGAATTTAATTGAGAATTACCATTTCAGAGTGACAGAAAGCACACAGAAGGGAAGCGATTGCTATTAGTTATTTACGGGTGGCGCGAAAGCCCTGACGTCTACGATGACGACTTTGCATGACATCCAATAACTGCATAGCTCTAAATGTCCATGTTATATTAAGTCTAAGCTCGACATTAAATCATCAATTGATTGAGCGATGAAAGGATCTAATGGTTTACAGACTGACTGACTTGACACGGACAGACGAATGGTTGTTTAATGTTGCGCTCTATCTTATTTTTTTCAATACTACATAGCTACACGAACGCAATCATTATATAAAGTGTGACATTGGATTTTTGGTTGATCCTTCAACGATGTAATTATTGCATGTATATTAGAGGAAGTCACACGCCGTGGCTTCGGCAGGGTTTCCTACGATATCAAAGCAAATCAGAGTTGGAACAGGGCAATCCGTCTTCACAAAGTGACCGCCCTTTGACCATGACGTTAAGACAAACACACGCATTTAGCTTGTCGGACCATCTGATAAAGGAGGAAAGTAATCACGTGTTCTTGTGTGGCTTTTGTTATTGCGCCTCTCGATTGTCCTATTTCATTCGTGTTTGTTGTTTCCGAAGTCCATTCATTAATATTATTATTTTTAATTTTTAATTTTTCCCTTGGTTCCTAGATGTATCTTTTGCCACTCTATTAGTCGACCATGATCTCATAGTTAAATTGATTAATTGATTTAATGGTGTTTTACGCCATGCTGAAGGGTATATCACTAATATGACGGCGATATATTCCAGGAATAACTAACACTAGCTCAACCAAAATGTGAAGTGTTTTCAAAATGTTAGAAAGTCAATCTTCCTCCAGTGTTAAGTAGAGACCGTATTGCTTTTATTCAAACAAACTGACCGTAGCCCGAGGGCCATCGTAATAAGAAATGCAGAGTATAGGGTTGTTGGCATGTGATACAAATTGTAAGATCTTTTTTGACGAATTTCCATTACTTTTCTAGACAATAAGTGATGTTTTATAAGTAATTTTTGCAGCTTCCAATCTCTTTTGCAATAATCACAATCCAGTACGACATTCTAGATTACAAACCTCTGATTCGACGCTGGCCTTGTGAAAAAACAAGGTTTTCCTGCTGGGGTATATTCTCTAGTGTGTTAGATTTTCGATCGTGAATCTACACGATTGCTAATTTTCTTGATCTCATTAGTTGTAAATTTAAATCACATAGGCCTACATATAACGTGTGTGGTAGATCGCCAACAAGGTAACTGCCATTCGTATTAGTGGAGTGACTCATTAATTTCGTGTGAATCAGTCTTGATATAATTGTGTGATGAATCGGTCTATTGGGGTGTCCGAGTCCCGTGTGAATTTATATTACCTACGTTCATTACTAATTATAATACGATTCCAACAAGACAAACAACCCCCGAAAAACTTATATGAAACATTTAAATTTAAAGTAATCGGAGTCATTGAGTACAAGGTTATAGCCCAATATCTACCCTTCATCCACGAAAAGTGATGTTGCTAACCTAGATATCATATGGATTACCAGAAAGCGCTCTTGCCAACAAAACCAGGGTATTGGTTTGACAACCGTAATCATAAAGACTTCTGACAAGGACAAATAGACGGGGAAAAAACCCCAAGATTATGCATTTAACTTATTTGGAGCCATATTGTTTTGACAGATGTTTTTCGTACCGGTACGTGGGAATAGTATGTAGAGATCACAGGTGGTACGTACAAACTCAGCTTGTAAATCGAGTATAAATTTCCTTTAAAGTAATTGCATTTTCCTGTCGATGTATGGATATTTTTTCAAAAAAACGAAATATGATTTTGTTTTTATTCTCTTGCAATATTATATATCACTGAAATTCCATTAAATCATAACAATTTAACTCAGTTTGGCAGAAGAAGGAAAAAAACGACAGCTGGGATTTATTTCCCACAAGGTTATTACTGATATAACCAAAGGCATCAGTTTATCTAGTAGACTACCACTTTAACTGACAATGCGTCCCTTATCTTTTTCAAAGTTCACATAGAAAAATAATTTATTTCACTCCGGACAATTCTGCACTCCATTTTTTAAAAATATTAATTTGATACTTATGACTCAAAACCTATTTTTGGTCCTAAAATGTCTACCACTATAACAAAACACATTAGTTAATCAATAGCCTAGTTCTTGAACTGAAGGGTGCTTAGTTTTTTTTTTGTGCAACTTTACTTGGAACAATTTCAGTTGACATTTTTACAGACAGACTCTGCACCTCAGTTTTTTTTTTTTTTTTTTAAATTTAATTTAATCTCAAATCCTATTTACATTGCTTAATTTTCTGTGTAGATGTGTTCATTTATTTGTTGGAAATTTGGTTACCCAAGATTCCACAATTCAACCAGCAAAACATTAGTTTGTCTTGTATAATAGCCCTTAAGAGCATGATAAGTGTTTTTGACAATTTGTTTAAAATAATTTTAGTTGACTTTTTGTCTCCATCCGTAGAAAATCATATAAGATAAATATATATATATATATATATATATATTTAAGAAAAGAGATCCGCAAAATGTAATTTCAAATACAAGGCAAAATTTTGATGCCTAAGGTGACCTTTTTTAAAATGCAGCTGAATTCACAAATCATGAATATGTTTTTTTTTTAGAAAGAATCAACTTTATAAGCAGAATGTATCCACATATGCGGTCTGTTTATTTCTTTATTAATCCGATGTTGGATCAACAGCATTATTGTGTGAGGAAAACTGGGTAGTAAATTAACCCGGAAAACACACGACCTTCGGCTGGTTGCTGGGAATCAAACCTTCGACACCGGAAGTGAGGAGATATGTGGATAACAATTTCACGTTACGACAAAATCACGTTCGCACAATCATTTAGAGTACCATCTATTTTGACTTCTTTTCATGTCGTATAAGAGTTTATGTAAAAAAAAAATTTAAAAAAAGATATCGAGGCAGAACTTTGGGCAGTTTAAATTGCTCCGATGTCAGAAGAATTGAAACTCGTGTAATTCCGTTTCAATTATAAATATTACAAATTTTTATATGATATTGTACATACAATATAAAAATTCCTTTATGGCACAGACAGGTTTAATCCTAACCTTGGTACAATTAATTATATCACAGTAGGAACAAGGAGCTCTTGAAACGTGCGCTGAACAGCCCTTACAGTTGTAACTTCGATATTTTATATGACATATTTTCTCTCTGGCGGCATTTCCATGATGATGGTGATCTTTTCATTGATACTTTTATCAGCATGGCAATGCCATTAAATTTCATATCAGACTAGACAGAGTAGATCTGTTTCGGCTTTATACGAACTGAGAGTGATGGAACCAAATTTCCGGGATGTGTCGGCATTGAGTATGTATCGAAGATCGTACAGACAGGAAGCTTCAGATGAAATCGTTAATTTGGAAGACATTTTAAATAGATCTTCTCCAGTGTAGAAGAGGCTTGGTTGTGTGGGATATCTGGTTCAATTCCTTCAGAAATACATTATAGGAGATGTCTTTTTTTCTTCTTCTTTTCCCAGCTTGTATGTTATATAACGATGTATTCACTGGGTACCAATTGGGAACCAGGTAAAGGATTTGAACAAAACTTAATTCCATTGTTTTCCAATATGACAAAACAAGCACCCTCTCCTTTTCAACGAATATCAAAACCTTGAACCTAAAATGACAGCATCACTCTCACAGCGACCCATTATATCATATTGCAAAACAAAAACTAAAGGACCTACTTAAGGCTGGTTAAGGCGAAACTTCCTTCTGTACTACACAGGTTGTGATACTCATTCTATTCAATTGATATATTCTTTGGTTAATCGGTGTATATTAATAGACGAGTTCGTAGGCTGATTTATTCCTAATCCATACCGGATATCTTGTTGGCTACATATTGAACAATACTTGGTATACCATCTGAAAGG
>JARFOD010077869.1:0-20299 GCA_031763545.1 Mopalia muscosa
GCATTTACTGCTGGCGATTCGGTGCCTTACTCTGAGGGTCGTGGGTTCGATTCCCGGACGGGTTTCAACCTGCAAAAATTTTCTGAACTAGAATCTGTTCAAAACTAAGAAAGTGTTATCCCAAAATAAAGAAAATACTGTTAAACTTCACTTTCTAAAAGACACAAAAATTATTAACTTCAAAGTTTGCTATTTCTGTTAATACCATAGATATCGTTGTATTTTCCTAGATTACACGACAAATATGGCGAACATTGCATATCACACCAAAATGGTGATAAACACCATAACTTTTACTCTTTGAAGAAAAAAATAGTTCTCAAACAAAAGTAGGAAACGATTATTTGACTGGGATTATGAACATATATTTTCAAAAAAGCCTCTAGTTGTGGACCTGTTAGCTACTCAGCTTGTTTTTCTATTTGTTGTTTAGCATGGAGTAGTCGTGTTTAACAGATACCTGTATTTATATTGTTATAATTCAACATTCAACATTTTTTTACGATGCTCTTTACATATTTCCTATTAACTTTTTATTATTTTGTCGTTTCAGTTAACACGAATGGAATATGTTCATTCTAAGCACCTTATATACAGGGATGTGAAGCCTGAGAACTTTCTAACTGGGCGACAATCGAATAGAAAACAACATATCATTAATATTATAGACTTTGGTTTGGCTAAGGAGTACATAGATCCTGATACCCACAAACATATTCCATACCGAGAACATAAAAGTCTCACAGGAACAGCTCGTTACATGAGTATAAATACACATCTCGGTAAAGGTAAGTACCCGGTATCTTTCAATTAACTGAGCACATTTTTAGCTCAACTGTAATTTGTGAATCATGATTTCAAGTTATTATTTATATAGCTTTAACTATAATAATACTCAGTACTAGCAGTATCTATAGTATCTACATGTAGCCCTCTGGCAAAAGGGTAGTTGGTTTGGACAGTACATGTAGCAATGCTGTCTCCATTGGTATAAAACATCATTACATTTTAAGCTTGTTCTAGTCTCAATTATTGTTGTAATACACGGCCGTTATTCAATCGAATAAGTGATTAAGCTTGAGCACGGTTTAAAACACCAATCAATCATTTAAACATGTTCAAAGGAGGATAGGTGGTTATAAAAAAAAATACATCTCTTTAACAGTGACAATGACTAGAAATCAAAGCCATGTGGCATATTAAACACTTTTTTTTCTCATTCAGTCTGTACTTCCTACTAATTGGAAAAATTGGGTTTATTCACTCAATACATGTAGATGTAGGATCTGGAGAACTGTTAGAAATGGTCATATCAAATCAACCGTTTGGTTTTGGGAAATTTGGCATCTTAAATGTCATTTACTTTTACTTCAGCTGGCTGTGTGATATTAAACATATAAAATACCCCCAAAATTAATGAATGAATAACTGGTTATTCAGAAAAATGCCATTGTGGCTCAATGCAGCACATTATTTTTGCCCATTTAATAGAATCATTAATCAATCAGTCAATATTCTAACAACCAGTACAGAAAGTGGAATATTGATTGGGGGAATAACGGGGCCTTTCTGACCCTGTGTCATTAGGGAGCTCTCCATAGATATTACATCAAATTTTATCATGCTGACTCTCATCATAGACTGTCAGCTTGGAGTAACTTGTTATACGTGCACATGTCATTGTATCCAGCTGCCTGCCTGCTCATTCCATAGGCAATGGTAATTCATCTCTTGATTTCATTACGTGGAGTGCAAATACAACCATAGACTTTTTTCTAGTCCTTTGGAATAAAAGTTCAGGATAAAAATATCAGTGTGGAGTGAGACCAAATAAAATTGGTATAAAAACATTTTACCTAAATTCTTATTGTTTATGTGGATGTAATGTTTTTTTAATGTTGATACAATTATAATATTGTGGCAGTCTTAATATGTAATATTTTGTGTTTGTTTGGCATCGGTTTTTTATTCCTCTTCAAACAGTTTGAAGCTGTTTTATTTGGAAGTCTTTAAGCAATTCTATAGGCTTGACTTTATTCTTGTACATTTAACACAATTCTGTTAATGTGTCTTTTAATATGGGGGTTTCAAGTTATGACATAATGGAAACACAAAAATAATGTTGCTTTACGACAAGGGAGGGCCAGCACAACATTTTCGATATACACATAAGCAATATTGCCACATTATTCAGTCCTGAATATCTAGACAAAATAGTCTTTCATCAAACACATTTTTGCACCATTTTTTAAGTGGACAGCCCTGTATGTATTACAGCTACCACTTTGTTTTACAACTGTTTGTGTTATGTCCAAATGTGGTTGTATTTAAGTAGCTTGATTGGCGAATTCTGCGATTTTTATTTCATCAGATACAATGCAAATTGGTTTATTTTTCTGCTGCTATGTTTTTTGTGCTAACATTAGTAAATATTATTAAGTCCAGTAGCAGCTACTGAACATGTAAAACATGTATACTTGTACTATATATATTGTTTGACAACGTACATGAAACTTACAAAAGGGGCAATGTTACAGGATGTTATTAATGTGCAAATCTGTTATTTTCTCAGAACAAAGTCGCCGAGATGATTTGGAAGCACTAGGTCACATGTTTATGTACTTCCTTCGGGGGAGTTTACCATGGCAGGGCCTAAAGGCTGACACACTCAAAGAAAGATATCAGAAGATTGGGGATACAAAAAGAGCAACACCTATAGAAGTGTTGTGTGAAAATTTTCCAGGTATGATTTGCAAAATTTCAATGAAAGATTATATATATATTTGTATATATTTTGATTGTTCTAAAGTTTCTTCAAAGGTTTACCTACACCTATGCATTCCCAGTTTTACTTTACCACAAATGATCATACAGTTTCTTGATCTGATAGGATTTTCTTAATTATTCCAGTTTTGAAAATGGAAAAAAATACAATGTGCGTTGTCCAAAATGTGTGTACGGATAATCCAGAATTCCATTATTCAGTATTAACATGCACTATTTGTATGCTTGTGGCATGCTCACAACAGGATAGTAGCCATCTTTTCAGATCTGGTGATTCGAAAATCATACAATTAGCTTCTTTTTAGTTCCAAAGAATGTGCATAAATGTTCTAAAAGTTGTCAGTAGGTGTGTATATTTCATTAAAATGGAGCACTTTGGCTAAGGACAGTTTGTGTTAAAAGTAGCAATGCTGTCTTTACTTATCACTGGAGGAAAACTAACTTTCCAACAGTAGGAAAACACTACGATCTTTGTTGTGCTACTGTCAATAATTGTTGGAATATACTGCTGTCATATAAGTGAAAAATTCGTAATCATATGCTAAAATGTTAAACGTTAAAATTCAAAATTGAGAAATGAGAGGACCTTTAAATATTTTGACTGAAGTATAAAACTGCTTTGTGGAATCAGGTCAAGGCCTTGTTCTTACAGTCCCCACATGAAGTCCGCACATGAAGCAGTTAAGACAAAAATTTAAAACTTGACAGCTCTGACAATGTATGTGTATTGTAATTATGACACACGACTTGACACTTTTCTCACTTGCTTTCAGAAGAATTAGCAACATATTTACGATATGTGAGGCGATTAGATTTCTTTGAGACCCCAGATTATGATTATTTGAGGAAGCTATTTACTGATCTCCTGGAGAAGATGGGTTGGGAATGTGATTGGGATTTTGACTGGGTTGGTCGACAATTGGTAAGTTCATTCTCTTTATCAGTGTGTGTACATCATGGGCTGATCAAGGACCATTATATCCCTAATTTACTATTCGAGAAAAAAGTTACCATGATCAGCATAATAAAGTGTAATAAATGAAAACCTTTTAGGTGTTTGCCAAAACATCTATTATGTTGGGTTTTTTTTTCATGAAATATTCAAATGTACAACAGTTAGTCAAAATTAGAATTTCATCAACTGTAAATTTTAACAAAAATGTCAGTTAAAAGTATTTTGTAAATAGTTCTTATGCTTTTGCACAGGGTTTAATTTTTTTACAAATATGTATTAATGTTTGTACATTTTATAACACTAAATGTAATCACCTGGATTAGCCTTCACTGCCAGCCGAATGCAATTCATTGAATTTAAATGATATTTTAGTGTTCCCATGTGTATTCGTATCTTCCCCAATTGTGGTTTTCCCAAATTTGTATAGTTTTGTTGTACAGTGTATTTGTCTATGCAAGTAATATCATTTGCAAATTCCTGGTTAGTAATTTTCCATAGAAGCTGCATTTATTAACCTTTTGTTGGATTTTTCTTTTTTACAATTTTTATGTTGTACAGGGCACTTTCAAATCTCTTTTTTTTTTTTCGACACAAAGCACCAATAAAATCCATAACACTTCTGGCTTTAAATGATGACCTTAGTAGGTGTGTGCTTCTAGCCATATCTTGAGAATCTTTCCCCGCAATTATCAATGAGGTCACATGAGTGAAATAACTCTGTGTGGTGCAAAATTTCAAAAGTACCTGTAGAAACAAAATATATAAGTAGTAAGACAGGATATAGTAAGTTTGGAAGTTCTATTTCAGTTGTGTTCGTTATGGACAGTGTTGATTGGTGTAGCGCCTGTACTGGACACTGGAGAACTATTCCAAAACAGCAAAACTCCTCCCATGTTATGGCTGTCTTAGTCAGGCTATTATTTATAAATACAGCTACATGGTATAGGTGAAATATCCTTGAGAAGTTCCTCAATGAATAGATCAATTGATGTATTTTAGTTGTAAGCATTAACCCAAAACACAGCTGTTATGTGAGTGTTATAAGATTTCGAGTAAAATGTGAAGAATTTGAGAAACTTGGGTTAGAGTTGGTTTCCTTGGACATTTCAGGTGACACCTGTTAGTAACATTGCTGCTGACTCGGGCATCTCCTCCAATAATAAAGATGCTGGTCAGCGAGATCGTCATGGGGCAGCTACTACGAAGGTAAGGAAGGTAGGATCCAGATTTATTGTCACCTGCTGGAGCTTGTTCAAT
Organism: Mopalia muscosa; assembly: GCA_031763545.1. Lineage (NCBI taxonomy): Eukaryota > Metazoa > Mollusca > Polyplacophora > Chitonida > Mopaliidae > Mopalia > Mopalia muscosa. Next base: position 4,997 of record JARFOD010077869.1, read on the forward strand.
TAACAACCCTTACTTATTGGGACCTCCTACCAATATGATCTCCCCTACCCATTCCCTTGGTAACTCACAATAACACTATAAAACTTATATAAGCCATAATGTGTGCTACTTAAGTCTTGTTTAAGGAAGAAATTGAAAACAATTTTAATTCAACATATATGTTTATGTTTTATTGTTTATAAACTTATGTGTGTGTGCTACATGTAGCAATCCACTGTGGGGTGTATTTGAACAATTCTTTATGCCTTTTTAAGCATGTTCTGTGTTAGTGTTTATTTGCTATCTGTAATGTTATGTCAAAGTGTGACTTTTACCCTGTTTTAGTTAGAATGTTTTTGTTCAGTATAATTTGTCAATACTTTGTGGAAAAGTAAACTTGTTCCTTCGTAACAAAAATTATATCTATTTTCAGGTAAATATATACAAAATTCAAATGCAATTCATGAGCAAAATTTTTTTTTACAATATCTTACTTGACAAAATAATGTTAGCATTGATGTTAGCTAGCAATTTGTAAACTGAGGTAAACTGAACTTCAGTGACAATGCACTGCTATCCTTTCCTAAAAGCTTAAGACCTAAAAGCAGACAGAAATGCTACATAATTGATTGATAGCCTGTCTGCCTGTAAAAATAAGACACTCCCATAGTCATCTTATGCTTTTGTCTAGTTCCGTTTCACTTCACTGTTTTCCACGCAAATCAAGTCATTCAGAGTGAGAAATGAAGAATCTGTTATCACATACATGAAATACATTTGAGTATGATGCTACACCCTAATCAAACAAACCAAGAACCAAGGGTAACCTCTGGTAATTGGCAGTATGTACCCAAGAGGTTATGCAAGCTGGATTAAAAAAAACTATCAGCTGAAAACTATATTTTCGGGTTAAAAAAAGATATTAAAAAATAAATTGAGAATTTTATGTTAAGAATTCTTTTTAGCAAAGCATGGAATAAAATTATGAGCAAACCACTCTCGCATGTATGTGGGGGTTGGCCTGTTAAATATGTGGAACTCAAAACATGCTTAAAGTGATACTCCCGGCTGAAATGACCCATATATTCCATGAAAGGTTACCATTAAACACTTTAATATGGCATCGACGTTTCCTTTGTTGATTTCATAAAGTAATCTCAGGGTTACAGATATATGCCTTCCTACGACCACTGGCGGCTGACATTCTGGGGGAACTGTCCTTGAACTGTCCAAGGTTTAAACAGTCAACTCTACAGGTTTCATGACGTGGGCACCTATTTTGAAAAGAAAGATACTTGGCATTGGTTCATATTTGTGGAGCTCTTCTGCTTAATGACAAAAGTACCTAGAAATGGCCGCATGGATAAATTTGACCCATTGTTTAAGATCCAAGTATAAAATTAATATAGCTCGATTAGAAATTTAGAGAGCATAATTGAACACAAGAAATGATGCCTGTTCTACCTATATGCACTTTATTGCAGCCTGGAGTATTGCTTTAACTTAAAAATAAACTCAAATCTTGGTATGTATTATTTGAACAACTTTGAATCCCTGGTACCGGGTCCTGCTGTCTTCTTACAAGAGAAGCGTTGGAGCTCCAACATAAGAAAATACTCAAGATTTTATGATTATGTTAGTGTGGCTAACTACTACACACGGTTAATCATCAATTGAATGCTGCTGGTTTACTGGATCAGCAGAATAAAGGGACCCAAGCATTAGGTGTCCAACAGTCACCAAAGCCTGCAGCCATCTCCCTTTTTATCAGACAAGGAGATGCAGACATAATATGGATTGTACTGTTTCCTTTCATTGAAACTTTTTATGAGTCCCAAATCATTGAAGGAAAACTCTTCTAACATGATTGCAGTGATACATGTACTGTAGAACAAAATGATAATATAAAATTTTTGGTACTATACAATTGTATGTTTGTGGCAAACATTTGTTTTCACAGTCTGTATATCTCATGTAATGACACCTTTTTTATTTGTGTATTTGTTTTAAAGATTCATTTCTAACCCATGGAGTTCTTAATATAAAGCTTTTAAAAATATGGTTGTTTTTCTGTTTATGTGATCAAAGTTTGCCTTGATTGTTGTAAAAATAGTTTACGATCTTTTAGCTAAACCCATATGTGTAGATAATTGTTTCACTGTCTTCATTTCCTCCCATCCCAGTGATACCACTAACAGATAGCTGGCTGCATGTTAGTGTATATCCTTTCTTATTATTTGTTCTTCCTCTATATGATTTACTTCCTTAGCCATCCCCAGCATGTCTCTGTTTTACCCTACATGTTTTTATCACACCCACATAATCCATGTTGCATTTTCTTCAACTTTCATTCTCTTTTGCTTGTTGGTTTCATTTGAAAGGCTCTGTCCCCTCCCTACTCATTGCCGTTTTATTGTTCTCAGTTGTCAGAAATGTTTTTTTTATTTGTGGTTATTGGCCTGGCTTTAAACTGGTGTGTGTTCATGTTTTATTTCTGGTGTTTTAGGTGGTGTAGTTTGTAACAAATTGTTTTTTTTTTTTTTAAATTTCTTAAGTGTTTTAATTACTTATTCAAAGGACAGATTACATACACGCATTTTTCAAGGTTTTTTTTTTGTGAACCCACTGTTTCTAGAAGCTTAAATTGTACCTCCTACATTCAGAAAAAAACACCGTAATCTCTAAATGTCACACGGGCCAGCGGCTGTGGCTTAGTGGTAGCGAGTGCGCTCTCTAAACTGAACCTGCTCGATTTACCTTTCACTGGATCGAGTCCGCCTGTCAACCATCTGGTATATGAGCGAGTCACATGTTGTGGCTCTGGCAATCGTAAGGGTGGTTTTCATGAGGTTTTTTCTCGGTTTTCCACCGTCTTAAGGCTATGTACGGTGTGAAGTGGACAATCTGTCATCATATAAGTGAAATACCCTTGAGTACGACGTTATACACCAAACAAACAAAACAAACAAACAAAATAAATGTCACACTTAGTAGACAAAGACTATTTAGAGTTGATATATTGGTGCTTTGATAATTCGAGCTGGTTTTTGGTGAGATCGGTACTGTAAATAGTCGGGTTTGCCTTTCAGCAGAGTGGCAATCAAAGGGGCCATGCTTGGGGAGAGCAGCCCCGGTTTCTGGGCACTAACCTGGCAGCTGATAGACATGGGGGGTCTGTTCAGGTAGGAGACCTTCATACATCATCTCTGTTACCAGGCTTATAGCTTTCTTCTCACTCTCATCATTTTCTTCTCTCACCTTGTAAGTTGAGCCTACACGATTTGTAGTATTCTTCTCAAACATTTTTGCATTTTCATTTTCTGCATGTTCTCATCTTGAATATCATTGTTTGGAACCTTATGTTGTTTCCATTGAAGACACTATTTGTGTTGAAAGCCTGGACATTATGTTTGGCAGACTAGAATGTATGTCCCTGTCCTCAGCAGTCTCACTCTCTGACAAGGTCAGTTTGTTTATACCAAAGAAATACTGCCTTTTTCATGGAAAATTAATTTTCCAACATAGGAAACTAATTTATATTTGATAATTGGACCAGTGTCATTTACTTTTGGAGTACACCACATTTGTATAAGTGAAATACCCTTGAGTTTGAGGGAAAACGCTATTCCATTAATGGCTAAGCCAAGCTTTCCACCAATCATCAATCAGACCATTGTCTTCACTGAATTAAAACACAAGGACCTGAGATGATTGTGTTTGGATGTACATCTAATACTACAATGAACACTCACTACTGTGAAGGGCACAGATGTGCACTTACTGAAAGTTAATCCATGAGAATGAATTGTGCAGACAGCCATTGAATGAAATCCCAAAGAGATATATGATTGTTGTGGTAGAAGATGCAAATCGTGTGGAGTCTACCTGTCTGTTTTTACACTTTATCAACCCTAACAGCTGCTGCTTCCTCCTCACTCTTTATGTGTAACTAGTATATAGACAATTTTTCACAACCAACTTGTCTTTAGATGATTTTGTGAATATATAACCAAGCATATTTGTGTTCCTCACTTTATATGGTGCTGGTCTTGGCATTGACCGCTGCTTGTATATTTGGGTTGTGTATTTAACTATAGGTAAGAAAGGTGTGTGGTCTTCTGTGTTAGTGTTGTAAATATCCATTGGACCTGTAAACAGGTGATGAGTAAATTATATACATGTTGCTTATTCTGCATTTTATATTCTGCTTCCATTAATCTGCACCAAATTTTAAATGCAGCTTTCACATCACCTCATGTTTGAAAATAATGTTATAAATCGTTATTTAAGCTTTACCCTATAACTTTTTTTTATATAATGATGTCCAGCAAGTATTTTTTTTATATTATGATGTCCAGCAACTATGTTTCATTTACTGGTTTTTAACAAATTTTCTTAAAGTTATTTCACTATTATAACAGTGGTGTTCTACATCACAAATACCTAATGTAAACTGTTGATGATGGTACATTTGCCAGAGAGTGAGTCATCAAGGGGCACCTCTTGGCTCCATCAGTTATAAGTTGGACTAATGAAGTCTCCTGGCAAGTATGCTGTGGAACGCAATCTAACAATCAATTGCTAATAAATCTTCTAAGATTTGAAGGTGATTTTTACATAGTTTTTACTTTTTACCAAGCTGTTTTTGTGTAAATGCTGTAAGTAAAAAATGTCAGTCAATGGAGTGTTTACCATAGAATCCTGATTTATGTTGCTATCTATTTATAAAATGGATTGAGTACAGTTAATAGTCAAAGTCACATATAAAACCCTTTTGGTAAGAGCAGGGTTTTTAATGGTGTTTAAACACTGGCTGCTTGACTTTGAAGGAATGATAGTTGTTTAACCGATGAAAAGGGTGGTAAGAGAGAGCTTCCTGGTCCCTCCTGAACTGAAGGGCAACACATAGCGGAGTTGCTGTTGTGTGTCTGTTTTGGGGGCTGATGATAGTCCAATCTTGTCTTTGTTCCCTGTAATGTTCAGAGTGGGTTCTTTCACACATTGGGCTGACACACCTCCAGAAAACCCCCATCCATCCGAGAATTTATGTATAGCACTTAACACAATGGGCTGACACACCTCCAGGAAACCCCCATCCATCTGAGCATTTATGTATAGCACTTCACACATTGGGCTGACACACCTCCAGGAAACCCCAATCCATCCTAGCATTTATGTATAGCACTTCACACATTGGGCTGACACACCTCCAGGAAACCCCCATCCATCCGAGCATTTATGTATAGCACTTCACACATTGGGCTGACACACCTCCAGGAAACCCCCATCCATCCAAGCATTTATGTATAGCACTTCACACATTGGGCTGACACACCTCCAGGAAACCCCCATCCATCCGAGCATGTATGTATAGCACTTCACACATTGGGCTGACACACCTCCAGGAAACCCCATCCATCCGAGCTGCTCACACAAAGATTAACTGTCCAGCATTTTAAGAATGCTTCACATCTTGGTTGTGCTAGTGTCAATTATTGTTGGAATACATCGCCATCAAATAATTCAAATTCCCTTAAGCACAGAGTAATACACCATTTGATTAATCATTAAACTCAATAAATTATCTTTTTATTCTTTGTGTTGCCTCTTGTGTTTATCTGGTCTTATCTTGCTTTTTGATAGTCGCATCAAGAATGGTTTCCTTCACTCATTCAACAAAGTAGATTTCTTCAACCGTCCTTTGAAGGAAATAACCTTAAGTGCAGCTCAAAACCCAATCATGCAAACAAATACTAAAAAAAAAATGCAAGCTTTGCTTTGTGTCTATGGAGTTTACCACAGTCAAAACCAAACTATCGGAAATGTTTGTAATGACTATTGTAGTCTGTTGTTTGGGTGCTAGAATAAATTTGTTTTCGTAAACTTTAGACAACACATGACTGGTTTACAGTCCTAGTAGTATTGTCTGATGGTTGTCTGTGCCTGGCACATTGTTCACTGGCCACAACAACAGGCTGTAAACATGACTTGTTTATGATACTCTGAACACGTCAATTCATTGTCTAGCTGTATTGATTTATACTGTACTTGTTCCAAAGACTAACATTCAAGTCAACTAGTGTAACTGGCTTTGATAATGTCTGTAGATTGGATGAGGGGAATTCTTTTTTGACACATATTGCCATTTTATATTAAACATTATAAAAGTTCCCTAAATCACCTCAAATTCGTCCATACATTTTTTTTTTGAAGCTATTTAAAAAATTCTAAATTGTGTCTGAGAGGCAGAAGATGAATTCTTCAGTAAGAAAGCTTCGAGCTGTAATATTGTCACAACAAGCAAAAAAGTTAGGATTTGTCATGGCAGAAATTTGAGGAGATTTTGGGTAAACTGCTATAAAGTCTCTGGCAGCCATTACTTATGTCTACTGATTATCTGCTGTTAATATTAGCCAAAATGACAGCATGTATATTACCATTGAGATAACCAAAATTTCAAACTGATTAAGCTCAAAAGTATCGTTGTATTTAATAAGATAATAAAACATGTATTGTTTGTTCCTTACTCATGATCAATATCTAGGAGTTTTACACAAGCTAGTTTGTGGTTGTCTTTTTGTTGAATTAACAGTTTGTTTGTTTTTTGTCATAAAAGGTCAACAGGTATAACACCCAATACAGACCCCCAAAACACTATATACAAGTTGTAGGTTTTAATAATTTTAGTAAAATTACTTTTACCCTTGGGTGGGCCATGACCCTGCAGAATACTCCCTCGGCTTCCTCGGTCGATCGTAAGAGGCGGGAAAAGAGGTTGCCTTGGTGTTCGCAGAGCTAAAGGGTAACTGGAAGCAGTTTTGTTTGTGATGTTCTGTATTTGTGTCCGCCGTCATATAAGTGAAATACCCTTGAGTACGACGTAAACACCAATCAAACAAACAAACAAACTTTTACCCTATTTGATCAATTTGCCCCATTAAATTAAGGTATGCCAATATTTATCTGCTGGCCATGGTGTTGACTTTATAATAAATCAACTTTATTAAAGAGTCTAAAACTTCGATTAGCCATGTATCTACTTTCATAGGCACAGTTTGTCCAAGTGCACCAAGTTTTCACTCTATGTAGCTTTTATATCGAGGAGATTTTTGTAATCAATTCAAGGGAGCTTCCTATTGCCCTGTCTGGTGGTTTTAAAGCTAAGGGACACAAAGACAGTTTGTTGTAGAACCTTACACACTATCTCTCACTGCTACATGTGTTCTGTTGTTGTCTCTTGTACAAACAACAAACCTTGTTTAACTCAGTGTAGTTAGTGTACAAATAGAACATCTGCATAAGAAATCCCTGCCAAAATATTTGTTACATTACTGACTTAATTTTTTGAAACTTCAAGTACAATTTTAATTGGTGCTGTAATAAGGTTGTAGTACTTCGAAGATAGGTGGCCCCTGTTATGCAAGTATTTTACATCCAAATGTAATTAGTTTTATTTACCTTTAATTTTGAATGTTCTTGTTTGCACAGGTGGTCAGCTCAACCAATGGAGAACTGGCTACAGACGATCCTACTGCTGGCCATTCAAATACGCCTATAACGGCTCAAGCTGAAGTGGAAGTTGTTGATGAAACAAAGTATGTACACCCCTTTTTATCATTTAATAGCTAAAACGTGACAGTAGCTTCTCTCTATTTGTGCTAGTCATTCATAAAGTTACTTGATTTTGTTGATGTTTAACAATAGTAAAATAAATTATCTCTGAATAGCAAGATTGTGGAGCAATGAAATTCTCTGTAGGATTTAAAAACTTAACTGATATCCGACACATCTCCTTTATAGATAACCTCTATTAGCTCATGTACTAAATTTTTTATTTATTTTTTTAAAGATCCAAGGTCACTACTAAATGCCTTGTCAAGTGCCAAGGCAAATTAGGTTACATCCTGCTAGTTATCATCAAATAACTTTCTGATAAGTGCAGAGGAGTGATCAAAAACTATTTGATAAGTACCTGATAGTATTTTCGTTATTTAGGGATAACACTTTCTTAGTTTAGACAGATTTTAGTTCAGAAAATTTTGCAGGTTAAAACCTGTCTGGGAATGGCCCCCCACGACCCTCAGAGTTGGACACCTAATCGCCAGCAGTAAATACCGGCCTCCTAGACCACTCATCCACCTGGCCTTCTGACTGATTGGTCTTGGTGGCCGGCATTTACTGCTGACAATTACGTGCCTAACTCTGAGGGTCGTGGGTTCAATTCCCAGACAGGTTTTAACCTGCAAACTTTTCTGAACTAGAATCTGTTCAAACTATAGAAAGTGTTATCCCAAAACACTGAAAATACTTTTAATCTTCACTTTATAAAAGACACAAAAATTCTTCAGTACTTGATAGTATTTGTTATGACAACCCACACAGGATCCTCTGATCCCGGTCACTGTCTCTTAACAATTTCAGACTGTACAATAACAGGCAGCCCTGGAACATGTGTGACACTTATCATAGCGTTCAATTAAGTTATAAATTTCCCTCCATATCCATATTTATTTTCAAAATATCTCTGCAAGACATGGTATTGCGGTTATTTTCCAAATGTGCTTACATTATATGCGCCATTTTCTATGATCATGCATTCAATGAAAGAGTCACTCTTTCTGATTGACAGGCTTTGAGCTAAGTCAGTTACAGCATAGTTCACTTAAATCTTGATTTCCCTCCATTTGATAAATCTCCTAACTGCCCTATAACTCTACCTCTATATTCAGAATAAGGAAATATATGTTGTAATTTGTAAATCCTCAACCCAATTGACTATGCTGTAACTGCCTCTATATTCAGAATAATGAAACATTTTTTGTTATATGTTAATCTTCAATCCAATTGATTTCCCTCTATTTGATAAATCTGCTGACAGCTTTGAGCTATGCTATAGCTATGCCTCTATAATCAGAATGATGAAACATTTTAGTATACTTTGTAAATCCTCAATTCAACTGTTTAAATGTTTCACCTGCATGCATTATTGTTGTTGTTGTATTGTGGAGTAACGTGGCTGGGGAAGGAGAGAGAATGAGAAATCCAGCCTGCATTTCTATGTTCCAGTAATCCTTTCTCACACTGTCATACCTTATCCCATCCTCAAATCTTACTTTAAATGTGCCCACTCTGCCTTTCATCTTTAAAAATGGTCTGTTCTATGGGTAGCTTTATACTTCAAGTCATATATGGACACATATGCCATGTTAGTTTAAATCTTCAAGTCATATATATCTCACACGCACATGCCATTTTAGTTAAAATCTTCAAGTCATATATAGACACATGCACATGCCTTGCTAGTAAAAAATCTTCAGGTTGTATATAGACACGCACATGCCATTTTAGTTAAAATCTTAAAGACATATATAGACACACGCACCCACTTTGTTAGTTAAAATCATGAAATCATATATAGACACAGGCTCACACCTACGCTTGGATAAACAGTGATCGGCTTACAGTATAGCCCATACTGACCCTGTACGCTGGTACATTTAGCACATTTTGTAAGGTATGGCTAACGGAGTCGCTCGACAACACCAGCTAATGAAAGTTGATCTTTCAACACGCTTTAGGCTTTGATTGCTTGGTTACAGGGGAAGCACATCCTTGAGCCCCCATTTTACAAACCTGTTTGCTCACGTGCCCAGGTCTTCACAGGCATCTGATTGGACAACATCGTTCTTATGCTTTAGGCCCATACCTAACAAAATGTTTTATATGTACCAGGGTATAGGGTCAGTATGGGCTACACTGTAAGCATAGCACACACCATGGTAGTTAAAATCTTCAAGCCATATATAGACATTGACTGACACATGCCATGTTGGTTAAAGTCTTGAGCAGAGTTAAATGGAGTAACTCATATTGGGTGCTGCTCAAGGTCAGAAACCTAATAAATTTAATTTACTGATGATGATCTTGAATTGATGAAAGTATAGGCCTTATTTTTGTCATTTTCCACCCTAGTTACAACCCTCTAGCTAAGGGCCATTTGAGTAAGTCATGCTGTCTTTACTAAGCACACTTCAGGGAACTATCTTTACATAAGTATCAAAACATTTCACATGTCATGAGAAAGTGTTTATTATTGTTGGAATACACTGGCATTGTATTAGTGAAATACCCATATACACAGCGTAAAACACCAATCAATCAATTAACCCTATTATGCAAAGAAGGGATATATATCAAAGAATTTCTGCATGCAATTATAAACATTGTTTTAACATTCTTGGTTGGCTTCTCATCAATATCAGATTCCACTAACCAACATATTCTTACATCAGGCAACTTAGCAATAAATGTGGTTTTACGTTACAATATTTCACTCAGTGTTTAGATAAAAATATTTAAAACAATGCTGGTGATTGTTAATCTGTGTGTCACTAATTTCTTAGCTCGGAGATATGTGTAGTAACCTTTTCCTCACGTCTGCTTTCTCTAAGGTTCCTTGACACCTCTAATTTGTGCATGATATTATACTGCACATAAGCAGGATTCTAACAATTCTGAATAACTGATGTAGTGTCAAATGTTGTCCGGATTAAAACCTGGCTGATTAAACCTGAAGGATCTTTCTAACATTGTCTATACATGTACCTCATCAGCAGCCATGAATGGAAATCAGCTAGAAAACTCGGTCCAATGGTGTATGAATCCTTATGTTTTGGTTTGGTGGTAGCGTCATTGTAGTAAACTGTCCTCACTTTTCTCCTGGCTAAAAGGGGTTGAGATTGCTTCTTTATGCCTGTAATGACTGGTACATGTACAACCACTTATAGACCACCCCTGCTTCTTCTTCTTTCTATAGGTGCTGTTTCTTCAGACGACGAAGAAAAAAGAAGAATCGCCAATCGTAGCCCACCTTGGATCTCTCCTTCCCCACGCCAGAGGCTCTTCGTGTACATACAGACACACAAACATACTTTTATGCTGTGAAACTATTACTTTCCATTTCCACTTGATGAAAACATCTTAGGAACAATGTCACATATGTAGCTGTTACACTATGATTTTCGACTTGTCATTTTGTTTGACCACTTGTATACCACATTTATGGCGGACATCTGCATATTATTATGGCTTTGTGCACATTATCTATAGGAACATTAGATCTCTGTCATTATTCATAGCCACAATATGTTATCACACACAGATGCTGTTGTTTTACGCGGAAGAAACGGCGAAAAGGCAAACGTCCCAAATGACTGTCGGCATTTTCCCAGACAAGAGATACAGTTCCATTGAAGCCCAATACTGGGTCAAAAGCTAGCAGTGAAGAGGAGGCGAGTAAAAAGCCTGTCCCTGTGGGTGTAAGCAACTCTGGATATGTAACAAGGCTGTGAACATGTTTCCAATACAAACAACAGATCATTACACTGGCAACTAACCTTTCGAACCTCAATGTTTTAATTTTTGTTTGTAAAAATCCTGCACGCCATTTTTCAGAAAAATTTTGTTCCACAAACATCAGTCATCTTTTCTTCAAAATCAGTACATGTGACTATTTTCTCCATTTTGATGTGAATAAGATTCCTCTGTGAATACATGAACATGTTGATTTTAGGTAATTCTCATCAAATAAGTTTATTGTAGCAATGAACTTGATGAAATAGGGACATACAAGGTAAGTATTGTCAAGTTTCATACAATGATGTTACTGGTTTGGGCTATTTCAAGAGACTATCTGATCCCAAATATTGATATGCTGTCATATATTCCATTCTCAATTAATGTCTGTTAATATAAAAGTTATATAAATTTGACTTATATTTGTCAGGATGAAACCATAAGTGTTGGGTAGAATCTTGTATATCCAATATATGAGATGAATATAAATCTTGTAAATCCTATATACAAGAGATTTTTATATGGCTATGGTACAGTCTTATTAACAATAGTGTAATTAATGGATTTCATATTGTGATAGGGCAGGACATGAATATTCTATGTTTGTACAATAATAATTTTTTTAAAGAATTATAAACATATTTATTACATTTAAGACCGTCTGAATGCCACTATCTACCTTAAATGTACCTGATTACATTTGTCTGCTTTAGTAGCAATATCATGTAGAAATGTACTATTTTTGGTTGTAGAGATGAGCATTAACCGTATATATCTTACCTTTTTTTTAGATAAACCATTAAACCCCATTGAAATTTTCCGCCTTTGACCTATATTATAGACACCTTCTTGAATCTGTACATTGTAGAACTAAAGTCTTTGTATCTGTAATTGTTATGTGGAAAATTAAACGTTGATTTTGTATCTATCATTAATTTCAGATAAGCCATTTGCTTAAGTAAAACGCATTGTTCTGTACTACCTAGAACAGTATATATATGATATCAAACCTCGACGTTGTGCGAAAGCTTTGAGTAAAAATAAAAAGAGAGAAAAAAATAGATGTTAGAATCTCTTAGTTTGACAATTGTAAAATAAGTACCGATCTCTGAAAGTTGGGTGTTTACACAAATTCAGCTTTAAGTAGATCAGTGGATAAATGCATCATAAATGGAAGGATGGAAGGTTGTCCAGTTCTTTGCTTGCCACTGCACATTGTACATAATGATAAATAAACCGCTACTGTTTTTTCTGAACTTGGGTTGATTTGTGAATACTAGGAAAGGTATGATTGACGGGTGGTTCGTGGATTGAGCTATGAATGGTGTGTCAGCTGTTCATCAGAATTCTTCTTGGATCAGAATTGTACATAAGTAATATGGTCTGCATATCCTGTGTCTGCAGGCCATCTCAATCACAGTAGTAACTATAATTGAAGAAACCCCAAAGTATGGCTGTTCCATTGCTGTACATACTTGTGTAAGCATTGAGAGAATCATTTTGTGATTCTGAATTCCCATGTTAAATGTAGCCTCTATTTTACCATGTTTTAGTAAGAGACAGATATGTAAAGCCATGTGTTTTACGGCACAGCTCTAAAATGTACATTTTGTTGCCAAGTATTATTCATTGTTTTATAATTATGTTCACTGTTCATTGGATAATATAATTTCTATTAAATGTATGTCAAAGAGTTTATTTTGTATCCAATATTAAATGGCTGTCGACAATTTATGGTTATATTCTACTTATATTCTTCGTATCAGACTGCTTCTGTTTGCTTTTCCTGTCTTTGCCATTTTGTCTTGTAAATAAAGCTTCGAAGATATTAATAATGTGCATAATGTTTCAATTTTTTAAATCTGGGTACTCATGTTTTTTTGTTTGAGAAAGTTGGGCACAACCTACCAAGTTAACCTTCTTTATCTATAAAATTACTGGGGCCATTAAAGTGCCTAGGCTCTGTAATCTGACCTTCAAGTTTGATCAATTTAGGCATTTTATAGAGGCTGGTTGTGTATGACTTTTGTATGGATGCCAAGTTTAAATATAGAACTGTCATCATACAAAAGTCATAAGTTGAATTTCAGTTTATCTTTAAAAAATGATGGTACCATTATTATAGTCCTTTTGCTCTATATTCAAAATTTTAGATCACCTGTATGAAGTAAGGTGAGCTTATGTCATACCTCTGGCATAGGCATCAGCTTGTAAACGCTAGATGTCTGTTTGTAAACGCTAGAATCCTCTTCAATTCTGTCAGAAATTGCCATTGTTTTTAAACATCCTCTGTCAAAGATTACGCCTTCCAAATAAGGAGTTCCATATCCTTCAAGACTCTTGTTTGGAAGATGATCCGCCCCTCATTCCATCCCTCATATCACTAATGTTTATGAAGACGCTAGCTTGAAAACAATTGCACTGATTAACTCTCAAACTTTGTATGTAACTTCATCCTGTTAAGATGACTGATGGGGTTGCATCTGACCAAATTCATTATAACAAAATGGCCGTTCTGCATAATTTTATAGTACTGTCTTAAGACCCAGGGTAAAGATCTCTGTTGATTTTATGGCCATTCAATATGGACAAACAAGTGTTCACCCACAATTTTATATAGCGCTTAACACAAATTGTACAGCATCTCCTCTAAAACAGTATCACCTTATTAGAATTATTAAAATTCACATAATTTTTTATAATTGTAATAATCTCTTCCTTTTCAGTTAGGCAAACTGTGTGTAAAATTTCACAGAAATTCCTTCAATACATTTAATTAAATCAGCCTTTACATGGCGGGGCTGTGGTGTATTGGTCGCCTTGCGAAGAAAGTGGATGTATTATGTTATGGTGCCGTCTGTCCGCACCACCTTGTCCAGGCCACCTTGTCCAGGCCATAACTTTTAAACGAAAACTTTAAAGAAGCTTATACTTTGCACAAATGTTCCTTATGACTGGGGTGTGGCATGACTGATATCCAAGGTCAAGGTCACCATTGTCCAAAATACTAAAAACCTTGTCCAGGCCATAACTTTAAAACAAAAACTTTGAAGAAGCACAAATGTTTCTTATGACTAGGGGGTCTGTCATGACCTATATCAAAGGTCACCATCTCCATAATACTTAAAACCTTATCCGACTCAAAACTTTAAAACGAAATCTTTAAAGAAGCTTATACTTTGCACAAATGTTCCTTGTCATGATATATTGTCAAGGTCACCATTGTCCATAATACTAAAACGGTTGTCCAGGCCATAACTTTAAAACAAAAACTTTGAAGAAGCTTATACTTTACACAACTGTTTATGACTTGGGTTGTGCCATGACCTATATCCAAGGTCATTGAGTCAAGGTCACCATTTTTTATAATAGTAAAAACCTTGCCCTTAAAAGCTTATACTTTGCACAAATGTTCCCTATGACATGGGGATCTGCCGTGGCCTATATCCTAGACCATTGAGTCAGTCCAGGTCACCATTGTCCATAATACTAATAACCTTGTCCTGACCATAACTTTAAAACAAAAACTTTGAGGCAGCTTATACTTTGCACAAATGTTCCCTATGACTAGGGGGTGTCATGACCAGTGGTGTCAAGGGTTGTTTCCTTTACCCATTGGGCTGGCACATCGTCATAGAAGTAAAATACCCTTGAGAACGACGTTAAGCCCCAATCAAACCATTATCCATAAAATGGCAAAGCTAACTAGTTCCTGCCTCTTTGAAGGTAAAAAAAACCCAACTTTCTGCCTTTTTGGTGGTGCCAAACCAACAACCTTATGACTAGGGGGTGTCAAAATCAAGGTTACCATTCTCCATGCAGGCAGTTGGAGGGAGCTTCATGTTGCCCTCAGGGCTAAAGGGGAACAGGAAGCCGATCTGTTTGTGGTGTCTTGTCTTGTGTCCTGTATTTGTCCCATCCTGTCTTTGTTTGTTGCCAGTGGTGTAGAGGGTGGTTTCCTTCACCCAT
>JARFOD010077880.1:0-20290 GCA_031763545.1 Mopalia muscosa
TTACCCCCCCCCCCCCCCCCCCCTTCCGCCACACACACACACCATCGAAAATAGGTATGATTTGTCTAAAGTCACGTTTGTCAACAAAAGATGGGTGAGGATGTTAATTCTGTTCTAAATACCTACTTTCTCCTGTATTTTGTCGAAAAACGGACCCACGCTATATAGCAATTAAATAAATGTAGGATATGTGTCGGTAAAAACCGTGAATTTATATGTTGATGCATCGTGCTGTAATAATGATACCATATATATTTAGTTTTGTGTTTTTTTCTCAGATGATTGGCTGGTGCAATATCGATTCTGCGCACCGATAATTCCAGAAAGGGAGTGTGTTGGAGCTGAGGTTGCTGCTGTCTTAGAAACGGATACGGATGCATGGAACATACGCATGCGCAAAGCTAGGTGTCGCTGTCCAGGTGGTGAATACTACACTTCTGGTTGGTCAAAGAAAAATGGGCAGTGGAGATATGAATATATATGTAAACTGGTATGTGCTTCGAAAGTTTTGAATTTTGAGCAAATGTCATACAACATGGGAGGAGAGGGACAGTGTCTGTTAGGCTCATTACATGCGTATTAATTACTATAACGAACTTTTCAAGTAAAATTGAAAAAATCGCCATAACTCCACATTGAAAGTCCAAATTATTCTGAAATTGTTGATAAATATTACACAAAATGAAACCGTAGAGATATTCTTAGCGTGGTGCATCATATACATGTTAATTACTACAACGAACTTTATTTAGACTTATTAAATTAATTCGCATTGTTACATGTACCTAGAAGGCAAAAGGAAGCGGAACATTGAGCTCTTTGACAGCCTTGTACGAAGTATACTTTCAATAGTTTTTTTAGTCAACGGCTTCTTGGCAACTATACCCCTTTTTACCCAATATGTGATAAAATAATGTCTGTGAAGTTAGTTTGCGGTTGGCAGTTAGCTGTTCGTCAGGGACCATCTCTAATTTACCAAATAGTTAACAACTCAAATAAGGGAGTTAAAACAGATACAGAATTGCAGCATTAAACACAATATGTACAAATAATAGTCATATACCATAATAAATCAATATTATTAACCTCCACCACACGGTGTTGGTATACTGGCGTATATTCCAATAGATAACTGAACAGCCCCTCAGTTGCGCCATACACATGACCGTGACGGGCTCATACAAAAAATCTGTCCCCTTGCACATGCTGGCAACTGTACAGAGTAGTAAGAAGCCCGTTAATTCTTCCAACGTTTTTGTCCTCATCTACAATTACCAATTTCTTTGTACATGTATTAATATCAGAAATAAGAAAATGGAAACAGAGAAATGTTAATCAAAATAGAGCGTGGTACTTTGACCACACAGTTAGAAAAACAAGCAGTATGAATCTTCAATAGACCGTGAATTGGCTCCAGCGATACATAATGATTCACACGTGGAATCACACATGGACAAAATTATTTTATTTTTTTGGTGATAGACCTGTTTCTGACATAGACATTTTTGACCATCGGTTGTTCTTGGAGAGCAATTTTGAGGATTAATTATTTTTCTTTTGTTTTCAGCCAATTTGCGAAGCAGAACAAGCCTGTACCAAAATATACGTTGACCTCGAGGAAGAAGTTAAAACAGGGTTTAAATTTAGTTGCGCATGTCCGGAAGACTTCACATGTGAAACAAACTATGACGTCACAAACTTAGAATCTTGGGAAGAAGACGATGACGGTGATTACGTCACAAACAAATGCAGGCGTTTCAGAAGAAAGAAGAGATAGACAAAAGAGATACAGACACACACATAAAAAGGAAATAAGTTCCTCATGTTTTTTAAAAGTAAATTAAAAAAATGAGCAAAACTGTCTACAACTCTTTTATGATATGCTTTTATATGTCATTAATTAGATTGGTCTTCCTTTTTTCAATTTTATATGTTGAAATATGAAAAAAAACAAAAACAAATCCGTTCTGTGACCCTAATAGGCCTTCTTGAAGAGCTCAACTCCTTTTTATCTCTGTAAGTATTTGATAAGACAAGATCACTTTGGTTTTAAAATGCATGGGGTTCTTCAGGTTAAAAGTTGTGATTCAAGGTGGTCTACCATATTCTGTGTTTATAAATATGTTATTTTGTAGTCTTTCGACAAGGTCTTATGTCAACGTTAACAAAATGATTGTTCCATTTCTTTATATTTTATCGGGTGTTTATATATTGAGAATATTTCTGTTTGAAGAAATGGTTTTAAAATCTCTATTAAAAAATGGCCGTCGGCCTCGTGAATACTTAGTTGTAAGTGGCATAGGCTATAAAATCCTGCCGAATCGTCTCTGTCGTTGACGCTGGGCGTGAACCGTGGAAACAATGACTAGTGTGACTAGTATGAGTCTTAGCCAATAAACTACAATTTACACATATTCAGCTTTATACAAATTTGTAGAAATAATTGTGAAACGTCACAATTTTATAGAAAACACTAAACATGTTGTCTAGCATTTTCCATTTGATCAACTTTCTATCAGAAATATAGATAAATACTCTTGAAGTGCTTCCCTATATGGGATAAGTGAATGGTGACAAGATATCCTGGCCTTTTTAGAACAACTTTTCATCTGCGTGGAAAATATCTATCCGTTATGCACCTACGTTAAAGGGAAATAAACTTATTATTTTTTATTGCATATTTTCAAAGACAACCATCTGAATTGCCCCTGCAATCGAATTAGCATAGCCGTTAATAAGTTAATTTAAAGAGCGGAACTGACGTCATTGCATTGCCTACACTAGTGGATGCTTTCATATAAATTCGAAAGTGAGGGTTTCATCCCTAAGCGAAACAACAATAAACAATCTCTTGCGCATATCAACCTGGTACTAAAAACGGGATTTTTTAAAAACCGCCTGTCCGCTGATATCATGCTAAACGCATGTTTTCCGTAATGAGCTATTTTGATATGTATACAACAGATTTACATTGTGCTTAGATGACAAAGCTTGTGTATTCGTCGTGTTGTTACAGATTCCTTCCAATGCATACACAACCAAACGGATACACTGTTGAGCGACCGTCTTTACGAACAATGACATCAGTCCCGCCATTTAAATTAATTAATTAACGGCCATGCTTACTCGAATGCAAGTGCAATACAGATGTTCGTCTTTGAAAGTATACAATAAAAACAATAAGTTTACCTCGAAAAACAGCTGTCTTTCCCTTAACGGTTCGATGGTGCAAGAGACTGTAAAACAACATAATGGTGAAAATCCTTACCAATGTACCGCAGAATTGAACGTCGAATGTATTCTAGAAATTAATTAAGAGTTACAAACATTTGTATACTGATATAATCAACATTCCTAACCGAAATACATGTAATATGAATGATTAATGATTTTTTCATTTCTGTTTTTTTTTATTTTTATGGATTTTTCTGCAAATTGTCTTACTGTGATCAGGTAAATACAGTTTACGCAAAACACATAGTGTGTTCTTGTTTGTTTATTTAAATTTTGGATCTATTTAGTTTAAAATATATCTGACTCATGTGGAGCATAACTTTTATTCACCTGATGGTTGCACAAAACAGTCACCTGGTCGAGGAATGGTGTCCTATCCACACAAGTAAAGTAAAGTAACTGATAGAGAACTACCACCTGAGAAAAGAGGGCAGAAGATAATATCAATGAATTATGATTATTATTAGATATCTTTGTTGTGCTCATGTAACGGGAGCGTGTCAAGCTGTTATTAATGAGAGGCAACACGAGGCAGTTCTATTCGAGGTGTCGGTTGTAATCTTTGGTAGGCAACACAAGGTCGTTCTCTTGGTTGTGTCGGGAATGTGGCAGACTGTCATCTTTGGGAGGCATTACGAGGTCGTTATCTTTGTGGTGTGAGGAGTGTGCCAGGCTGTCATCTTTGGGAGACAACACAGGATTGTTCTCTTTGGTGTGTCAAGAGTGTGTCCGGTGTCGTTTTGGGGAGACAACACTATAGGTCGTTCTCTTTGTGGTGTCAGGACTTTGTCAGGCTGTCGTTTTTGGGAGGCAACACGAGATTGTTATCTTTGTGGTGTCTGGAGTGTGTCAGGCTGTCATCTTTGGAGGCAATACGAGGTCGTTCTCTTTGTGGTGTCAGGAATGTATCAGGCTGTAATCTTTGGAGGCAATACGAGGTCGTTCTCTTTGTGGTATCAGGAATGTATCAGGCTGTCATCTTTGGGAGGCAATACGAGGTCGTTCTCTTTGTGGTGGCAGGAATGTGTCCGGCTGTCATCGTTGGGAGACAACACTACGTTGTT
Source organism: Mopalia muscosa (assembly GCA_031763545.1). Taxonomy (NCBI): domain Eukaryota; kingdom Metazoa; phylum Mollusca; class Polyplacophora; order Chitonida; family Mopaliidae; genus Mopalia; species Mopalia muscosa. The sequence goes on from JARFOD010077880.1 coordinate 4,299, forward strand.
ATCTCTGTGGTGGCAGGAATGTGTCAGGCTGTCATCTTTGGGAGGCAACACGAGGCTGTTTTCTGTGTGGTGTCGGGAGTGTGTCAGGCTGTCATTTTTGGGAAGCAACACGAGGCTGTTTTCTGTGTGGTGTCGGGAGTGTGTCAGGCTGTCATTTTTGGGAGGCAACACGAGGCTGTTTTCTATGTGGTGTCGGGAGTGTATCCGGCTGTCATGTTTGGGAGGCAACACGAGGCTGTTTTCTGTGTGGTGTCGGGAATGTGCTAGGTTGTCATCTTTGGGAAGCAACAGGAGATCGTACTTAATTCTATAACAGTTTCTGGTCCATTCCCATTTCAAATTCTCAGATTTTGTTGGTATGTTTATCATCGAAGAAAAAATAAATTATTGTCTTGAAGTTTTTAAATAATTATATAGAATATTTATTAACCACTTATGAATATGAAATCGTTTTTGTGTTTGTGGTGTTTGCCGCCTGTCGTTATTTTAGGATAAAACGTTCTTAGAACAGATTGTAGTTCAGAAAATAAAACCTCGACCCTCAGATGGTTAGGTGCCCACTCTGGTAGTGACATATCAAAATATGGGCCTTACACAATTAGGAATTTTATATATCACAAACTTAATATATTCAAATCAGATAACAAGGGATTTGATGAACGTGACTTTATTTCGTAAACAGGGTTGATAAAAAACCCTATTTCGAAGTCAATATACGCGTATTCAGTGATGGGATGCGACTAATTTTATTAAAATTTAAAATAACAACGAATATCAGTCCAGAAATGGTCTTTTTAAACTTCGAAAGTTTTTCGTAACAAATTAAAGACCGAAATCCGCGTTTGTATACAGGTTGGATATTTTATTTTACAGGCCCTGTTTCAAACACGTCAAATACAGTTAGCTGTTTTACCAATTGCTGTATGTCAAAGGTAGATAAGTTACTTACTTCAAGGTTTCCATGACAACGGGCAAGTCTATATTTATCCCGTGTTGGTTTCTCAACCGCTGACTGACTAAACTTTGTTGCTGTGTATAGGGCTCTATATTTTCATCTGCTGTTTTCTCAAGATTTTCTATCTTTGATATCTACACATCTATCGACGGTAAACCTGTACATCAGAAAGCTGAGTCTAGGTACCTGATGTGTCTTTGTGAATACAAGTTTGAGTTACTTAATGTCAGTTTTATGATTACACACTGGGCATGTCCTCTTTAACGTATACTGTAACTGATGCGGTATTCTCACAATATATATAGAGCTAATTCCCCGGTCTTAGCCCTACATCCCGTCAATAGTAACCCTGGCGAAGGTCTATCAAACTGTATATTTGATTTTTTAATTTGATTTTTTTTTTAAATACACTAAACACAATGACTAGTTCTTTATTACCTGCCTACAATATTTCTTTCTGATGGGTTTCAAATTTATTTTTTGCGAAGGAAGATAACTTAAACGGGTCAACTCTGGTGGGAAATTCAAATAAAACTTTGAAAAAAAAGCACGATGAAAGAAAGTTGGAGTTGGATTTTTTTCTATGATGTAAAAAAAAATCAATAAAAAAAAATCAGAGAAAAATCAGATGTAGGTTTTGAGAAGCCGGCGATAGCGGCGGATCGATTTCCATCCTCAGCCATGGGTTTCTATTCATGGACATAGGGCTACGACGGAGAAATTAGCCTATATATTGTGCTTATGTGGTATAAGTATTTGAACAGAGGAGATAGATGCATTTTAATGTTTTGTATAGGTTTTTAAAAATGCAAACATAAATAGATTTTGATGACTATAAAAGTCGATTGATTTCACAAATAAAAAAATAATTTGTTAACTTAATTTAAAAAGGTGTTTTATTTCTTAAAAATAAATTATAAATGTTAACAAAATTTAAGGTAAAAATGGTCCAGAAATTTCTTTGTTGGTTACTAATAAATCCCTAAAATAGAACAACATTTGAAACAATAATTTCCAGTGCTACCATAAAATTAATCATTTGTAACATTGCATGTTACTATTACTCATGAAGAGTCATTCATTACGTGAGAAAAACTGGCTGTTTGACAGCAACTTAAATATATGACGAAGAGTAAGCAAATATTCATTCAGTCCTAATTTCTTTATAACAAAAAAAATAAAAAATTAAAAAATTAAAAAAATTCGAGTATATGTATATATACTGGGAGAAAGTAAATATGGCCGCTTTCCCCAGGAATCGAATATGGGACTATTGATGAACAGGTTCCTTATGGCTGCCGAATCAGTAGGGTTAATACTAAACAGAATTGCCTGTCAGTCTGCTGTTTGAAGGAGATTGGAGCACCCGGTCTGTATTAGTAACCTGGCTCAGCCGGACGAGGGTCAGTGAAAATTCCGTTTCAAAAGCGGCAAAGGGGGAGATTCTTTAAAACTGGTAGGCTACTGCTCTACCTATTCATCTCAGTGCATTGATGACAGGAGGGGCTATAGAGATAACTGCAGGCTCTATAGAACATGAGTAAGCTTGGAAATTTGATCTCGGCATGTCTGGAAACTTCTGGCTTCATACGAGCTTTAGCCTACACTCAGTAGTCATAGGAGGGGTTATACGGATGGCATAAAACTTTTCTTACACTGCGCCAAGATATCTGCCACAGGGCGCCTCAAGCTTTAACTCGTAGAACTTTAGTAGCAGCTCACACGCCTTAGTTTTAAACAGAACTGTCTCAGAGAAATAGCATGTGAATAAGTTCGTAGATACTCTGGAAACCATCCTCATCTATTTTCATTGAAGCAGACGACAGTTCATCCAAACAAGCCCGCCGTATAAGGAAGACTAATATACGGACATTTTGATGACGTAGTCAGCATATTTCGCCAACCGTAACTGCTACTCTCCTGAGGCTACTGTACCAGAATAATTTGTAGGCAGACATCTTCGTTTAGTTTGGTTGGAAACTCTTTCGCCATCTTGAATCCACAGTTCCGTTGTATGTATAAGTGACTTTTTTGTGTTTTGTGACTAAAATGTAACAATATTTGTGAGTAACAACTTAAAAGGATTCTTTCGTTTAAGGTAGGTTTATACTCTGGATTTATATACGAGGATTTTCACAAGGTTTTAGTCAAACATGAGCGAAAAACCCGATGACGTTAAATGTGGCGTGTGTGTAAATTTCGAACCGCAAGCTTGGAGAAAGACTATTTGTAAAAATTGCTTTCATACTCAAAAGGAACACGAAGATGGTGGATCTGCTCCGACACCATCGGAAAACGAAAAGACAAAAGCAACAGTCAAGAAAGACTCTGATGTTAAAGCCAAACCAAGCGAAGGTCCAGACAAAGGCAAATCTACGTCAACTTCAGGCCCTTCAAAACCTGGTAGCACAAAGATAAATGTTAGTCTTGGAGGCAAGAAAAGTGATCCACCTCAAGCCTCTGACAGTAAATTTCAATCAAAGGATTCCATTTCAAAAACAGGATCCACAGGATCCACAGGAAAAACTAGTGATCTCGATAAACCGAACTCTAAATCGTCTCTCGCGTCAAAGTTTTCATCAAACAGCCGTGGCCCCGGCGCCATTTCATCAATAGCTAGTAAATTCAGTGATTCTGCAAAAGGGAAAACAGGAACTTCTTCTCTTAGCTCAAAATTCTCTAAAGACAAAGACAATGATGTATCAGACAGTAGCAAAACGAGTTCAACATCAATCAATATAGGTTCGGCGTCTTCGGAAAAATCTAGCAAAAGTGACGCCGAAAAACATTCCAAGAAAGAGTCTGACACCCCTTCAACGGACGAGTCCAAATCGGATAGCGAAACACGTGCACAAGCCACTGGCAGTAGCTTCAGTTTCGTAAAACGCCTTTCGAAGTCTTTCTCTGAAGACGAGGCTAGTAGTGACGCACAAGAAAGCCAGAAACCGACAAAAGATCAACAGGTTACAGAAACGAGTGATACACTACCTAGCGATACCCCATCGAAAAGTCAGTCGCCAGAAAAGAAGCCTGCCGCGTCAAAGGGCTCCCCCCTCATCGGCACGGCACCAGGTAGAGCTATCTCATCATTGTCGTCCAAGTTCTTGAGTGGTAAACAGAACAATCAAAAAGACAAGGACAAAGATATAACCAGAACAAATAGTAAACCAAAAGAGAAAGACAAAGAAAGTGTAACTAAGTTTTCTGCTAGTTCCAGCCCTAAGACAGCCTTAAAACATGGGACGAAATCGAGTGAGGCAAAAGACAAAGAGAAAGAAAAAGGCAGTACAGTCTCGTTGAATAGGTCAGCTTCTTGTCCTAGCCCGAAGACTTCGTTACGCCATGTATCCTTGAACAGCAGAGAGAAGGACAAAAACGGCCTGTCAAAAAGCCCATCTAGCACCAGCCCAAAGACATCTCTAAAACATATTTCAATATCGCCCGATAGGAACGGGTCTCCAAAATCCTCACCTAGTCCGAAAACAAATGTGAGACCGACATTTCCAAAATCTGGTGACAAGGACAAAGATTCATCGAAAGACTCCAAGCCTCCATTGCCCCCAACTACTCATTCTCAGTCAGAATTTGACGACAAGGCTGAACTAGAACAACTTCGTCAAGACATTGCCAAAATGGCAGAACAATGCAAGGCGATGGAAGACGAGAAAAAGTCGCTCCTGAAGGACGCCAGTCAAAAAGAAGAATATCGCAAAACTGTAGAAGATTTAAAATCTCAGCTGAAACAAGCCGACAATAAATGTTCACGGCTAGAATCCGAAAACACGAATTTGTCAATCAAGGTGAAAGAACATGATAAAAAGAAAATAGAAACAGATGCAAATAAAATTCAGACATCGAAAAACCAGAAAGCTTCTGAAGATGTATGTGATAATCTTCGGCAAGAGAACCTTAATTTGCAAAAGGAGTTGAGAGAACTTAAACAAGAGATGGATGAGATGTATGACCAGTTTAGAGAAAGCGAGGCTGAAGAGTACCGAGAACTGCACAAAGAGCTGGAAGTCACGGCCAAGAATTGTCGAATCCTTCTATTTAAACTCAGAAAGACAGAACGTCGGAACGATCAAGTGGAATCAGAGAGACAACACTACGAAGATAAAATCCGAACCCTTCAGAGCCAATTTGAAGACAACGATGCAAAACAACACATACAAACACTTGAAGAGGAGCTCAAGATGGCGAAAGACGTTTCAATTCGACTCCACGACGAGTTGGACATCTTAGAAGACCGGAGAACACGCCTGGAGGATGACAACACCAAACTACAAGAGATTCTGACCAAACAAGACAAGAAGGAGTTTCGAATGGAGATGGAGATCGACAAACTAACTGACAGGGTAAGTAAGCATAATCATAATAATAATATGTTTTAAAAATCGCACTAACCATATTAAAAATTAACGTATTATTATAATAAAGATTTCATTGTGCGCTTATAAGGTAAATTTGATGTTATTTTCTCAAATTATTTCCCCACCCTATAATACACAGATACAGACGGACTCCTGTATGTCGAAGGTGATCAGCTTCTGTTGTCATAAAAATCCGTTAAACTCATTGGCTAGAAAGAGTTTTTGCAATGAACTCGATTTTCCTGGCAGTCGATGTACACAGAATTATACACAAGCTCTGAATTTAGTTAGCCTACTGAACACTTTGACATAATGAAATGAAAGAAACTCCGGAGTAACTCCGCATTTGAGGTTGTCAATATTTCGACTATAAATAAGTCATCCCCATGTGCAATGTTCAAAGGAAAAAACAGCTATATGTACATTTGTTATTATCTTTGTACATTACATTACCTCATGATGATGAGTATTGATGACTTAATTGAAGTCTACAAATGGCAAAGACCAAATGCGTCTATCAGATGTTTCTTTACCGCTTTTTTAGAATAAATACTGAATATTTATTTATTTATATAAATGCTGTTGTTTTTTAATATAGGTGTTGTAATATAGTTAGTTGATTTATCAGTTGCGGGAAGCTTATACCAATATGCCCATGTACTGTCAGTAATACATCTTAAATACATGTATATCAAATGTCATAGTCTACAGACCATATGGTTCAGGTGATAGTTGTATGACATACTGTTTACTTATATCATTCATAAGATGATGTCACGTGATGTTGAAGTCGTATTTCGTGTCCTGGGGCCCGTTTGACAAAGCGATCTTAGCTTACGCAAACCGTAAAACCACGAAAACCACCCTGCAGACATAGTGTTGCCATGACAGTTAAGTTCAACTAAAGCTAAGATCGCTTTGTGAAACGATCCCCTGTGCCCAGTTGCTCAAAGCTCGGTTAACTTAACGGACTGTTATTGGACGTTGCGCAACAAAGACCTTTCATTATAAAGTGTGACATCCATTTCTTTGTGACGGATCGTCATCCAACAGGGTTATAAATTTTACCCGCTCTTTGCAAATAATATATTTTATTCGTCTTGAACAATCAGCTGATTTGTGCATGAAATTACAATAAGTGAATGCGTATGGAGAGAGTAGTCAATAATTAGGGTACCGGTATGTACTTAAAATTAGAAATAAATACCAAGGTATTAAGACGACACTTATAAACACAATTGTACAAATTATACCTTGAACAGAATAGACGTTTAGCTTCTGCGGAATATATAGTGCATTGCTGTCAGAGAAACCAATTAGCACTTAACACAGCGTCAACACAAATGAGACAATCAATCAATCAGTAATCAATCAACCAGTCAATCAATCAATCAATCAACTCCATTTTTCAATCATAGTTAAAACAGGAAAGAAAAGAAAAATTGAAAAAAAGGACACCCTCATGCATGTAAAATGATAATTTGAAACACCCTCCTTTTGATGTGTAGCTATTACACTGTTTATATACTAATTGTAAATATACGCGATGTTCATATTTTACGCTAACTTCTTACAACTTTTATAAGGTACAAGATATTATTTATTCTTTTTTGTGAATGAATGGAATGGTGAATAGGTGAATGAACAAATGCATGAATTAATGCATGAAAGATTGAACGAAGGAATCAATCAATCAGCCAACCAACCAACCATCCAACCAACCAACCAATCAATCAATCAATCAATCAATCAATCAATCAAGCAATCAATCAATCAATCAATCAATCAATCAATCAATCAATCAATCAATCAATCAATCGATCAATCAATCGATCAATCAACCAGCCAACCAACCAATCAATGAATATAAAGATAACGCGGCGAGTCAGCGTCATTAGAATGACTATGGAAGCAGCTTTTACCTGTGTCAATCATAGTCCGTCCATAGAGCTTTACTGTTTGTCCCTTTTAATAAATTGTCAAATACATAGAATTATGGCAAAAGGATAAAACAATCTATCCAGGTATGGTCTTCAAGCATCTGATTTCTAGATGGACAGCCAAAGTTGAAACACCGCTCTAAAATAAAGCAGAAGTTGCAATCAATACATTATTCATAATTTAAGAGCTGAACTGCCACCCAAAGATCTGATTTGGAGGTAGTTAGAAAGGAGGACAGATTAAAAACCTTGTTTTAATGTGATATGTGTTAGTTCTTTTAATATTTTAGAGCTTTGTTTAAATTGACGACATGTTAAAAAAAAACTTAATAGTTTGGATCAATAGTACAAATTTCCTTTTTTAAATTTCTTATAGCAGATTATGTTACCTATAACATAGGTGTCCAACTTTGTAACGTCCCGTTTCCTTTTATTTTATTTATTTATTTATTTTGTAAAAAACGAAATAAAGCGATATCATTATACCATGCTTTGCATAGCAGGTCGATAGGGTTACCCATATGCCCTTTAACCTTATCATCCAGATGAACCAATTTGAAGTCTGTCCTACAGTGGATGTCTGAATGTATGTATCGTCTCATCCTCTTTACAGATACATTTATTCGTGCCAATGTCAGCCGGTACCCGTAATAGGGATCGTCTTACTGGCAGGATGCGATATAGTTATATTGTTTATAACACTCCGTATTGTTTAAACCTCGCATACGGTGAAGTGCTCGGAGTCTGTTGAACCAAAATTGCCTCCAGATGTTAAGCAGGAACGCTTTGGAGAAAACTGTGAAAAGGGCAGAATGTAGAGGTTTCTACAAGTGATGTTATTAACGGGTGGAGATATGGGGTGCTGGCGTCATATCAGTATTGTATAGACATGGATATAAATGAAAATATATATATATATGTATATTTTTAAGTATAGGGGGTGTCACTTAAGCGAAAAGCTAAATTAATAAGGGGCAGATAGTTACTCTCTTGCGATATTTAAGAATTGTGGAAATTTGTCGGTAGGTTACCGTGTGATTATTATAGATCCTCTGATTTCGCTAACGGTAGGAATTCCTTTATACATAGATGCAAATCCGTATAGCTTATAACCTATACAGTATATAGAGATACGATGAACAGCCCAATGAAAACTTCAGAAATAAGGCCTGCCATATAACGTATGATCCGTATGACCTAATTACCACGGAGGACATTTTAAAGCGATTCATGGTATCGTTCTGCTATTTCGAAAAGTTAGGTAATTTCAAGTAGCAGAGCTACTATATACACAGAAACAATGAGATTCTTCCCAGTCATTGGTTATATTTCTTGTACAAAAAAGTTTATTCACTAGCAAAACAATATCGATTACTGATTTGATAATGACCTTCATGGCTTAGAAAAACTCTCCGTAAAAAAAGAATTTGTAAAAATAGGGTATCGGGCAAATATCTCCAGAGAACACAATTCTAATTGTGTATATGTCTAGTTTTTGACAACTAACAACACATGAACATAGGTAGTAAACATTGGCGGATATATCTTCTAAGCGGTATACTTGTATCTTGTATACAATTGAAGTATACACATTAAGACTTAAATGTGTCGACTGATGGTTATAGAAGTGTTCACTTATCCGACATATGGTGGAATATATAGGTGTTACCAGTATGCCTGCCCTATAAATTATTAAGATTATTTTCTAAATCTGAAGCCAATATCACAGAGAGACTATAGTAGCTAGGAAACGGCCAAAATGAGAGCATATTGAAGGGACAGGCCATAGGCACCAAACTGTAAAATATACACCAGGCGGTAAAATGCCCTATGTGACTAACTGCTTTTCGTCACTATGGTAACAGTAAGCCGAAATGTCAGAAATATAGTTCACAGAATCTGCTGAATTTTTAAACGTTACAGCGGGTGGCATGAATGTGCACTCGTCAGATCTGGACCTTTCTAATGTAGAATTTACAGTATATGCTCATGATAAAAGGTAACTGTCACAAAGTGCCCGATTATATATCGACTTCAGACGTATAGCTGATGATGTAATGATGAATTCTTTATATCTTTTCTCACGATCTACCTTCATGTTATTATTTAAAGCCTCTCATAAACTGACGTTAAGTCCTCAACAGTACGTTACCCGTGCTTATTTAGTACTACTATAATAGGCCTATTATAGTAAGTTTGTCTAATTTGTTTACTACATGTATAACTGGTTTTGATGATAAAGTTCATTATTCACATTGACCCAATTTTATTTTTTACAATTTCACTACGCCGTTAACAATAGATAATTGCGAACTTTCTGTGACAGTTGTGGTAAAACAAGTTAAAAGAATAACAAAATTAATATATGTCAGAATTTAAAAAATATATAAACTTTCGTGTCGTTATTACTAGTAACTTTAAAAAAAACCATGGGACTGTAGCCTGCGTATATTCTCTGTTTATGATCGTCGTGTGCTTCACATTTGTGGAATTGTCTTTGAATTGATTGTACAAGATGCACTATAAACCCAACTTTCCGACGCAAGGCGGAAAAGAAGATCGACGATATAAGCCTATCTTTCTTTACAGCCTTGCCTTCATAGACGGGAAAACCCTTAGTTAACTAGATTAGACAACATTCGCGCTCGGGAGATATGTCTTTACCCCACCCAATCAGATTAGAACTTTCATTCAAATGAAAGAGGCGGTCTAACAGAGGGTGAAAACTAGGCTATACATGGACGAATCCTGACAACATCACAGACACGCTTCATTATTATTACAGTTGCGCCTCCGGCTTGTTTGTTGTCGACTGTGATACGTTAACGATTGTCTGCTATGCTGCTTGTTTCTACAGAAGTGTAATTGAATTTTTGCCACGTTTTGTCGCGAATTGCAGCAAGGTTTGAAATGTGAAAGTCTTCTCCTACACATGTTGACTCTTGCAATGGTAAAATATATGAACCGAATTTGTTCACTGGTCCGTTCCAGTAAATGTCAGTCCGCTGATATATATTTTTTTTTCCAATAGAATTATATACCAAAACACGAAACAGCTCTGTTGACTTAGTCAAGTATAAGTTAATTAGGTAATGTACTTTCACTTGTGCGTGATACAGGGAGGTCTGTTCGTACCCGTCATCTTCTATGTTTATGTTAATTGAAGGTAAACACTATAATGTAAACATTTGCTGATAAATTTCACACCAGACCAGGGTTATATATTCTAAAGTCCAGTGAGTTAAAGACTGCTTGCAAACACACCCTGATAATCACGGAACCAGTCAACTATAGTTCGGGTTAAATCATATGTCTTGGGGAAAAATTTTGAAAATAAATGTGTGATACTTTTGAAGAATTAGCAAGGGAATTTGTGATCTTACACCATGTGTTCGTTGGCAATTTGAGTGCTCACAAAGGGGATAATTTCCATATAACCTGCCTTCTGGGTAGTTCATATCTGATTAGTTATACTCAAACATGAAGGGAGACAAATTCTACAACAGAAACCAAACATATCTCATTTTCTACTGAAATATTGTCAATATATGTTTGAGATATTATATAAAATCTTAGAATTTTCGAATCAAATTAATCGAAAGTCGAATTCCTCCCATATGTACATTCTCCAATAAATGATTACAACGCGTTGAATGATATGAGTGTGTTAGCTTTGGGGTAAGGCTTAGGATCAGATTGGCTTGGGGGTTTATCTTACATTTCGTGTTAGGTTTCGATTAAGTGTTTGGTCTGTAAAGCGTATATTCAGGGTTATGTTTCAGAAGCTAGCGTTTTGGATCTGGTTAGGTTTAGTGGCTAACTTCTGGTTTACGGTTTGGGTAAGTTTTAGCTTTGGGGTGATCGTTAGGTTAACTGACTCCATCCGAACACAAAGTATCTCTAGTTCTCTATATAGTATACATACAGAGTCCTATAGAGAGACCATGCGACATAACGCTGCTTAGTTTTATTATAACCTAGCCTCATACGCTGGATTTTTTAGTTCCTTTAAAAAAACCTTACCTCCAATATTTAGATGGTAGATGGTACTTGGTGGTTACAAATGAGACCCCTCAAAAGTAGTCCAAAGACTGCATGGACGTGGGTGTTTTTTCAACTGTGCCTGAACAGAAAATCTGCTCTTGATCAACGCTTTTATCGTTATGTTGTTTTTTTTTTTTTGCCACTAGCCATAGACCCCTATCGTAGTAGAATCGGTTGATTCCATTGGACATTGTACATGCGGCTGTTTGTTGTTGTTGTTTCGCTTGGGGACGGAACCCTTACTTTCGACTTTATATGAAAGCATCGACCAGTGCAGGCAATAGAGGACAGCCACGACTAGACGATATAACTACCGGCTTTTCGAACAATGACGTCAGTTCCGCTTTCTGTTAATTCGATTGAAGTGCAATACAGATGGTTTTCTTTGACAATATGCAATAAAAATAATAAGTTTAGGTCGAAAACAGTTGTCCTTTCCTTTAACCTTGGCTCGAAAATAAGATTAACAGATAGCTTTGGGGTTATATTTAGACTTAGTGTTAGATTTGGGGGTATGACTAGGTTTAGAGTTAGCTTTGCGGGTAAGGTTTTGTTTAGAGTTAACTTTGGGGTAAAGTAAGGTTTAGTGTTAGATTTGGGGGTATGCCTAGGTTTAGAGTTAACTTTTGGGTAAAGGTATGTTTAGAGTAAATGTTGGGGGTATGGTTTTCTAACTTGGTCGATTAAGTAACCAGAATTGCGCACAACATAACACACATCAGCTGACAGGACAGCAACAGTTCCAATTACATTACAAACGATGGTTAAAACGACCAGCTATTGTAGTGCTATTTATACCACAGTATCCGGGCATATAACATTTATTCATGACAACAGTTGGCATATACTGACTGTTAAACAAAGCTGTGTAGCATTAACCACATGTCGAGGAATCGTAAAGTCAGCAGATAGCAGAACAACAACTTACAATTATACGCCAACGTCAACAACCCATGCATTGTTTCTTTTATAGATCTGAAAGAATATCTTTCCACGCCCCTCCCTTAACACACAGACTTACTCTTCTTTTCTTCAACCACTGATTTTGTCTAAGATCCTTCCTTAACCATTTTCTTCTCTATATTCTGATCTTACATAACATGAGTTAGCCTACACGCATGCCAACAGATGTCTGGACAATGTAATGTATAACACTTACGTCATATTACGTAGCTCTGATAACCTTTTGTAAAGGTAGTGGCGGAAACGCCCGAAGATAATATAGTCATGTGGCCGTAATTTTCTGCGAGATTAATTTTGAGTATGTTTACAGTATAATGTAATCAATGTTTTTAAAAGTTGTGCCAGTTTAATATGCATATCATTCTTTTCTAAGTGATTAAAACCGTCGCCGTTTTATCTGCATGCTTTATAGCCATGTTCTAAACAAGGACATTTGATTTAAACCGTCGCTGTCTTACCTCCATGCTTTACTTACAGCCGGCTTCGTCATAACCTAGTGCCCTTTGGAATGTCTACATGTAGCGATACCCGTTAATTCAGCGTAAATTGTGCGGTAGTAGCAAGACAAATTACAACTGTATAAATACACCGGGACTATGTCATTCAGCTGTATATCAATCCAATTGCCCTTTTAAAGATATCAGTCACCCAAATGAAACAAACAAACAAATTATAAAAATACTAACAAGTATAATCATTTTTAAATGAATAATATTTTTCAACTTTATGTTGACCTACCTAACCCATTTTCAAATTTGTATGCACCTTTGGCTTACTGTAAAGGGAGAGCACCTTCGTCACTTCCTGACAAGACAGTAATGGTGCGGGTTTATCCCAAAGTTTTCAGCCTGCGTAAACAAGCTAGATGGTTACAAAATGAAACAAAGATTGCGCATTGTACTGATATTCGGTCGATTACCGTTAATGGTGGAGTCTTCATAGAATGGACAAATTACAGCTGTACAAATACACCAAACAACAAGTCCATATACACAACTGTCCAATGGCATACTTTTTAAAGTTACGAAGAAATCAAGTTATTATTAGATCAACATTATGCAGATTGACCCCCTTTGCACATTAGCGTCTTGTACAGTCGTTACACATGACGGCAATGAGACCTCCAGACATCATTCCATGGGCCAAGCACCAAGGTTTCAATCTGAGTTAAAAACTCAGATGATTTAGTTATGGTTACCGCATGCTTGTAACCGTCTCAGCGAGTTAAGTGTAAGAATCACTCAAATGTCTCCACAATTTATGTACGGTAGTTAGTTTAAAAAAAAAAAAAAAAAAAAAAAAATGAGGGGCAAAGTGCATTAAAATATTATCGAGCATATTGACCTCCTACATTGTGTGTGGTAGCTCCTGAGTTTGAAGGCTCGTGTGATTGCCACTCCCCTACAGTGAGATATTATCGAGCATAGTGACCTCCTACCTTCTCCGTCGTAGCTCCTGAGTTTGAAGGCTCGTGTGATTGCCACTCCCCTACAGTGAGATATTATCAAGCATATTGACCTCCTACCGTGCATGTTGTAGCTCCTGAGTTTGAAGGCTCGTGTGATTGCCACTCCCCTACAGTGATATATTATCGAGCGTAGTGACCTCCTACCTTGTGCGTCGTAGCTCCTGAGTTTGAAGGCTCGTGTGATTTCCACTCCCCTACAGTGAGATTTCATGTAGGACTCAACTCTTCAATTAAATAGACTAACCGGCTTGATACGGGTTAACTATCCCAATCGAATGAATTCTTTACCCTTTTATCAGGTCAACATGCCTAGCAATAGGACGTTACATGACCTTCTCCTAAATTTTCAAGTCTAGAATCGGGGCGAAAGAGAGAAAAATGGCGAGTTAGCCAAATATATTTGAAGATATCTCCGTACTTTTAACAAGGCTAATGGGTAATTTTATGTCTCGTTTGCCATATAAAATTTGTCAGGAAGTTCAGTATATCAAATATCATTGGACAATTCCATTTGAACCCATAATAGCCGGTAAGTAAAAAAAACATTCGAAATTACACAGTAATGTGCACTGATCAGTAACCCCGAAACAAATCAAACTAATTTTCAATCTATATATTTCAGCACTTGATTTTGTCTTCCTCCAGAATAATGATGGGGAAATAAAGTCCCGAAATATAGAGATAGAAAATGAGTTAGACTTTTTTCGGAGTTACACTACTTGTGCATTGTATGGTAGACTATTGGAGAAATAGAACTTCGCATCTATCCGTGAGGACAATGATCGTTCTCCATACACCAAGCTCTTTGCATCATGACTAGCGTTATGGCCTAGTAACAATCGTATTCTCGCGAGAGTTTCTGTAGTGGTCGAGACTAAGATCACTCTCGTAAGCTATGCCTGGCCATCGCGTATTAATTTCCGCCAATATTTGGGGCGACCTATGCCAGGGCCCAGTAAACAAAAGAAGTTCAAAACAAGATGGCCTGGGTGTATCTTAGAGTCAATGACTCGACCTAGGAAGTCGAATTGATTTTATTTTAGAATCAGCCTAGTAACTGATTTTAGTCGCTTATTGATTTTACTTATAATTCCCATCGAAATTTAAAGCACATCTTTTTAAAATCATTAATTTCATTTCAATTATCTGTTGGTATTTTGAGGAAAACTGCTCTGTCATCATGGTTACTTTATTCACGTCCTTTATTGTATGGTCAAAAACTATAACGCGATGGATGAATGATCGAATGAATGAATGAATAAATGAATGAATGAATGAATAAGCGAATGAATGAATGAATAAATGAATGAATGAATGAATGAATGAATGAATGAATGAATGAAAGTACGTATGGACGAATGAATGAACCAATGGATTGGCTGAAAACCGACGGACAAGTCTGTCTTTCAGTAAGGGTTGCCTTTGTGAGTGGAACGTCAGCAAGGATACTATTTATAACTCATCTCATGCTGTGTTGAATTTGGCTGATCTACAAATGTTAAAAAAAAACCTCTAAAAGTATTGATAATGTTGTTCACAGATGAAGCAGTATACTGTTAACATTACAACACTTGTAACATGACACACCCGCGTCTGTTTGTTACTGACAGTATATATCTATATACCGGGACGAATATATCTATCTATATACCGGGACGAGTAGGCTTATATATGCTTTCGTATCTGTGTTTGTCTTATGCCAAGGGTTGGTTATTTGCAACAGTTTTGTCAAATCTCCAACTTTTTAGGAAAAGGCGTTTAGCGTCTGACTGTTACTTTTAACATAAATGATATCTATATACCATAAAATGTTATCGCCACAGTGTTCACCTCAATGATTAAAGTTACCTTAATTTAGCTTAATTTAGCCATCCTTTTGATCGGCATAAAGCTCAGTTTTTTTATTATTGCATATTAAATAAGTTGAGAAAGTGAACTTTGTCCAAAAGCAACCCGATAAAAAAAAAATTGGATTAGAAGACTGGGAGAGAGGAGCAGACATTTTGGGTACAAGATTTTGTTATTTCTGTAAAAGGAGGCTAGCAAACTGGGTTCTTGACTGGTCATACATATATTTCTAAAAGCGATCACACTGGCACAGGGATGTAGATCAATTAAAATCGAAAAATCATCTTATGTTCTAGATAACTCCCAGAGACATATATATATTTCTAAAAGCGATCACACTGGCACAGGGATGTAGATCAATTAAAATCGAAAAATCATCTTATGTTCTAGATAACTCCCAGAGA
>JARFOD010077891.1:0-20289 GCA_031763545.1 Mopalia muscosa
TTGTCCACTTCATCTAGCCTTATTATGGTGGAAAACCGAGAGGAAACCTTGTAAAAACCACCCCCACAATTGCCGGAACCACAACATGTGACTGGCGCATATACCTGATGGTCGATAGGCGGATTCGATCCAGTGAATGCTAAATCAAAGCAGGTTCAGTTTAGGAAGCGCACTTGCTACCACTAAGCCACAGCCCCTGGATAAAATTTGAGGTGATCCAGGGTACCAAGGCAACAGGAAACTCCCCCAGCACCCATGATAGTATATGTGACTGATGGATACTCAAAATTAGATGGTCATTTCTATGCTGGATGTCACACTGATAGACAGCAAAATAGTGCACATTTTATGATCAGTTCATATGCATTAAAGTACCTAAAAAATAACACTTAAACCAATCAAAAAGATATTGAAATAAGGATAAAACCTTGAATATGGAAACTTCACAGCTCTCTGAAATAATACTGGTAATAATACACTAAGGTTACAAAATGATGAAGTTGGGTCATTATGTATAGCTGAGTGGCAACACCAACTGCTAAGCCATTACAGGAGAAAGATTTGATAATGTGGGGCCTCCATTATGAGACTATTGATCAGTTTGTTTTTTAATCATTATCCAGTAAGGATATTATTATATCACAGCCACAGGTATCTAGTCGTATATCATTCCATATCTCAGTCAATATCAGCATATCAGGGATGGCTGTGATTCCCCCAGCCCGGAAACGCCTCCCATCAATATTCACACCATATCATCAATGTGGTTTGATAGAAAGCTAGAATTATACAGCACTGCCCTAAGAGATAACTAATGGGGGTGTCAACACAAACTATACACGCCAAGGGACACATTGTTGTTGTCATGGAAGCAAATGTCAACGACAGGTGAGAAACAATGAGCTATTAGAGTGGATTTCTCGACAAATATCAATAATTACACTGGACAGTTACACTATTAGTTCCATATATGTAATTTGTACACTGCAATCACTTAACCTTTGAGTATGACTAAGACTTAATCGGACAAAGAACAAATTATCTGTACAATAACCATAGGTTATGACAAAATCGTTGATATGTCCAAGTTTTCAATCTTAATTAATACAGTTTGAATTGAATTGAATTTTACCATGTACATGTATCTTTACTATGTTTATTGGCTTTATTTTCAAAAATATGTAATTTTTTTACTCTATTCCCTCGTAAATACTTTCGTAATTAGATATTCCATGTTTAATTTTGAAATAAATAAAGATTTTAAATTTAAGAAATTAATTTTCTCGCTACATAAAAAACATGGAACAGTCTCTACACTGATATTTCGTTTGGAATGAAACACTCTGGTGCTCCCCCTCTACTTCATTACAATGTTTACATTTTGAGACAGCAATAATTACTTTATTGCACATATTCTGTTGGTTGGTTAAACTAGAGAATTGTATATTTTAGCTTTTAATTCTATGTATAATGTACTGCAAATGCAGGCCTCTGCTGTAATCTTTTTCTGCATAACCTTAAAATCTGTCCTCTATAAAGCTTTTGTGAGATAACCAACCTAACATCTGCATTTGCTTCTGTTTTCCTGTTTTTTTAATACATTAATGTGCAACTATTAAAAATAAAGCAAAATTACTTTATAATACAAACTTCATTGATGGTTGGATGGACAAAATTGGTCAAAATCAGTAGCAAAATGCAAATTTAGATGACCACTGCAACAATTTTGGAAAGCTAGAGATCGGTCCTCCTAAAATAAGTTTGCATAACCATGGGAAACCTTGTTGGGTCCGTTTTCCCCAACAGCACAGGCCTGATAATGTACCAATAATACGAACTGATATTTAAGAATATTTTTACACTTCCATAGTTTTTATGGATACACCAATCCCTAGTTCATTTGTATAAGTCATATATATCTTTTAACTAATGTACATGTACTACAAAATCTACCTTATTTCACGAAAAGGTCTAATACCTGAAAAATACATAATGTTTGTTTGTTTGATTAGATTTGACGGATTTTTCACTTCACACTGTTCCTCGACTTATCAGAATACATTATGAACACCGAGTACAGTGTTGTACTTTATTAGAACATGAGGACGAAAAACCATCATAGATGGAAAAAGCACAAAATTTGTTCACAGCTACGAATATTTATTACCCAAAACTGTTCATTTCAGTTGACAAGCACATTACAACCACACTTAAATTATGAGCTCAAATTTTTCGTCAACGTGTCTTAAATGGCTTCCCTATAATTGAAATGGATTAGAAAGGCTGCCTTTAAATGGAGAGAAGAAAGATGAGATGTTAGTTAACACAGTGCTTCATTTAACAACTATCATGTGGTAACCAATAGGATCATTTATTTAACTTCCAAATGTTGTGGAATTGGTTTTATTAATTCCGGAGAACATGTTGAGGCTTTAACTAATCAGAATGATACATTAACTATTCTTACTGACAGTCACATGACTTCTTAGGTTTCTTACACGTTTGGTGGATGAGGTCTATATCTTTATACATGTATCATTGTAAGACTAAGGATGTTGAAATTGAGCACTATTTCAAAAACTAGTTATATTTTTATTGTAAAGAAAGAAGAATTTGCTTGTCTCCACTGGGATTTTAACTACATTGAGAAACATTCTAAATACTTTTCAAATACCAGTTACAGAGGTTGAAAGTTAACACTTTTCAAAAAGTACAATGTAGTTATGGATGTTGAAATTTAGTAATTTTTTAAATATTTATTATGGATTTTAAAATTTAGCAATATTTTATATATTTACTTTTTATGGATGATGACATTTTTCGCTTTTTCAAAAACTAGTTATAGGTGCTATAATTAAACAACATTTTAAGTGCTAGGTATGAATGTTTAACTATAGCAACATTTAGTAGTTATGGATGTTGAAATTGAGCAACATTTAGCAGTTATGGATGTGGAAATTTAGCAACATTTAGCAGTAATGGATGTTAACATTTAGCAACATTTTATAGTAGATATGGATGTTAAAATTTAGCAACATTTCATATAGTGGTTATGGATGTTGTAATCAGAAAATATTTTAATACTAGTTACTAGATGTTGAAATCGAATAACAGTTTACAAATTTGCTTTTTTGATGGACATGATGTTGAAATTTAATAATATGTTAAATTAAATACTAGTTAGTGTGTGCTAAATTGGATCAAATTCTAAATCGTAATAAATGAAATAGATTGAAATAGAATAAAATTGCAACATTACTAGTTGATGGATGTTGAAATAAACTATGATTTTAAATACTACTTCTGTTATGGATGTTGAAATATAATAACATTTTAAAATTTTAAAAAGCATTTTCTAATACTAGCAAGGCAGTATCCAGAGCCATTTTAGTTAAAATTAAGCTAAAAGTGGATTCAAAATCCTGATTATGGTCTGAAGTATTTGGGATAGGAACCTGGGATTTTTTTCTAGAATCTTCCTTGACTAGTGAGTTATAATGAAATTTAGCAACATTTCAAATACTAGGTAATGGATGTTGAAATAGAGTTACATTAATAAGCCTCAGTCTGACAATGTAAGTTGCTGTACGGATGAGACACAATACAGTTTTGTAACCGCTTAAATTCCATATGATATCTATGGTCAGAACTAGAACGGTGTTGATCATTACTCTATATAGTCTTATTTGACGGAATTTCAATCTAGATTCAATGAATGATATCAGATATTTGTGAGAATTAAAACAATATTTTTTTATCAAACAACATCTTACCGTTTTTTCCTTTTAGATGTTATTCCACAGAAGAAAGCTGTGGCAGCCGCTTCTGCTCTCTTCATCTCATATTGAGATGTCTTCCATTTCTCAAAGAGTTTTTTCCACAAATTGCTCATGTTCGCCAGTTTGTTAGCACTTCTCAAGGAGATGAGAAACGGTATACAAATGAATTGAAGACCAAAATAGTTAGTGTCACAGATGAACGGCCATAGAAATGCAACCACAGTAAGGTTGGCAGACAATGAACGGAATCTAGTTTTTAAATATCCTAGATGTTTTCACCGACTCGACACTGTATCCTGATAACTTGCAAACAAGATTTATAGCTGATGAATGTTACTCCATTAAATGTGGCGTCTAGTCAACAGTCATCTGTTACCTTCCACAAACACTTTTCTGACACCAGTCATCCAAAATAAAAACTTTTTCAATCAAGTGAAGCCTTGGCTAGCAGACCAATCTCCTTGGATCCAGACAAATACAAGTTGCCGTTAGTACTGATATGTATTAAATGTCTATAAAAATCCCTCCCTGAATCAGGATCTTGTAGTTCAATCTGTACAGCCAGTAATATATACTTTTGTAGGCTGTTAACTCTCCTTTAGGTTACATAAGAATGTTTGTAACTATCACGTTGCCATAACAGCCAATGAAATCAAGCAACAAATGTTGCTTGACAAGACATGGGATTGAAGGTAGCGATTGGAGAACGGTTGAAAGCGACTGGATGGAATGAGAGTGACAGCCAGTGAACTAGAGCCAGGTTATCAGGGACAGCCTTAAGAGCTACTCCAAGCCAAATGGTCTCCGCACTGTAGCCCTTCCTTGGTTAATCTATTGATTTCCTCATCTGTGTTAAGCGACTGCCTTCCAATACCACAAAACCCTTACAAATACACCCATCAATTTACATTCAGATCTTAAGTACCCCATGACTATCAAGAAGTATTTATTTGTATTTGCCAAAATCACCAGCCTCTGACACCAACATGTCTTCACCTTTCTTTCAAGGCATTTTTCATATATGTCTTTAATAAGAGTTTATAGTCAGATAGTAGGTTAATCCCTGCCAAAGAATAGGAAGAAGAAGGAGATCTGATATTGAATTGTGTAAACTGTCACTAGATCTATAGCAGGTCTGAGTGCGGCCTCCACAAACAGAGATTGATTGATTGAATACGGGATCAGCCGAGCAGAAGATCTAATGTTACAAGGTACACCTAGATCCTGTTCATCTTCCCTATACATCACATAGGTATGACCAATGAGGACAGCTGAAGGCAAAACCTTGGATAATGGCCAGCTAGTATACGTCACATGTTTCCAAGAATGGAAATGACGGAACTAAGAGTAGAAACCACATTATAAATAATATAGACCAAGGTGTGAGTATCAGTTATTAATAGTAATCATGAAAGATTCTTCCTGTTATTGAAGTGGGATGAGACTGTTATTCAAACTCCCTGAGCAGTCATAGTATGTCTTACTGTAACATTTCTGTTTACTAGGACTACTAAATTAAAATTCATGTGTATGAAGGAAAAATAGTTTCAATCAGAAAAGGTGACCAGACAAAAATTCAGGTGGTTGCAATTGATGTATTAATTGTATTAAAATTCCAAAGTTGTTTCATTTTGTCCCAATAAACTCATGAGAACTTTTGTTAAAACATTTAAGTTATCATAAACAGAGCAGATTAAAATATATGCTACAGAAAGACAAGAGCATCCATTATAGATCTTTTCTCTTGGTTCTTTCTTTTTTTTTTAAGATAATTTTTTCTTTCTTTTTGAAATCAATTTGTCTTAAATTGATCAAAACTTATTGAATTAAAAAAAATAACAGTTAATAAAAAGATCAAAGAGACAATGTCCTGCTCAGACATCCACTGAAAATTTATATGTTACAATTCAGCTTAAAATAATCTGTACTGAATTTTAGTTTCTTGATTGAGGGGTATCAACACCTTTAATCAATAATGTTAAAGGAATCAAAATCACAGAAGAGAGGGAAGTTAAGAGGAGGAAGTGGGTTTTGTTATTAACAGTTGCATGGGATTGACGTATAAATCTAACATGGCTTAATTAAGGTAGCACTGTCTGACAACTGAGCAGGTAAACACTTAAGATAATAGATGAGGTGGCAGCGAGTGCAGATTTAGAACCTCACTTAAAACATTAGACTTGTAAGGCTGTTATTCATTATCTCTATTGATCAAGGTTCCCATCACTTCTCTGTTGGTGTATTGTCGATTTATTGGGGGGTGGGGAGGGGTGTTGGCAATTGATGCGTCCATAATTCAACAGATTGCACATGTATGTATTCAAGATTAGTCTATGGTTGAGAATGGTTGTCCAGTATGTTAGAATTTTAAGACAAACCATACAATTAATGACAGAATGCAAAACATGCCTATAACACAGGTATGGTGCAGCGTATGCATGTCATCTGTAATATGTGAAGTTGTGTAGTGATTGGGTAGGGCTTGACAGCATATTTAATGTCAAACCAAGTAGATCTCATGATTCCATCATTGACACAGGTAGAGGTTACAGACATGAGACGAATGATTGATTTATTGGTGTTTTACACCGTGCTTAAGGTTATTTCACAAATATAATGGTGATGTATTCCAACAATAACCGACACTAGCATGACAAAGATATGAAATGTTTTCAAAATGATGGAAAGTTAATCTGCCTCTTTTGTTTCTCTTCAAATAAACTGCCCTTAGCCAGAGATCGAGATTAGAGGGTTTGGTTGTTTGTTTGATTGGGGTTTAATGTCGTACTCAAGGGTATTTCGCTTATATGACAAAGTGCCAGCCCAATGTGTGAAGGAAACCGCCCTCGACACCACTGGCAACAAACAAAAACAGGACGTGACAAATACAGGATAACAACAACAAGACCAATACAGACACCACAAACAGATCGGCTTCGTGTTCCCCTTTAGCCCTGAGAGCACCAGGGCAACATGAAGCTCCCTCCAACCGCCCGCTCAAGATTAGAGGAAGAATGCTCTCTGAATCGAAGTGGTTGGAAAGTATTATATTCGGCACAAAAGACAACTTCCTCCTGTTATCTGTGTCAAGGTGACTACTGTGTATGTGGTAGAGGAGCGTAGGTGGGGCAGTGATGGGTGTGTGTGCCAATCGGAATGAGGTCACAATAACACAGACATCCAGTGTTATATCACATGGTGTTTCTATACCTGCACAGGTGTAGATAATGATGTGTTCATGTATTTCCATGTCTACTAGATATAGAAAAGCTACATTTGCAGCAATATAACAGTTTAAAATGCATCAGTATGCATCAAAAAAGTTGAAATTGAAATTCTATTGTTTGTTACATTGATCTGGGTTTAATGCTGCCCATATAAGTGCTGCACTTAGTTTATCATACACATATGATTGTATACCAGCCCCATGTGTGAACGAAACCATCCTCAACATGACTGGCAACCAACATAGAGAAGACCAGATAATCACAACATGTAAAACTAAGGCAGCACAACATTCAAAAAGACACCACAGACGGCACAGAGCAGATCATATATGTTACAGTTACTTAAAGGATTGATAGAACTCGACAACATGCCTCATCCTGAAATACGGGTTTCCAACAAATGGTCAACTAATACTGATTCTGACTAAGCAATGCTTGGTTGCTTCGAATTACACTTAAAACATTATTTATCACAAAAACGTCTTTTGTTTAAAACAGACCAGGTGGTTCACACTCTAGAGTTTATTTTTAAGCTTTTGGTGTAATTAACCACAGGCATCTCACACTTCTCAAAACAGCACAATTGTCAGCAACATGAAAACAACAGTAAAAACACGACAACAATATACTTGAATTTCTGATAAATTTTTACAATTTTTCTGTTAATTAGATAACCTCACAGTTATTAAAAGAAAGCTACGTAAGTGGGTGACCACGTGTTAATTGACAGAAGGTCGCTCCTTGATGTCTGTCAGTGGAAATGAACATCAGTATTTCTGCGAGTCCTTACCATTCAACTTGGCTTCCTGGTAATGTTTACAAGACATGGCAGCTTATAAGGTATAGACACACTGTAAACAATCCGAGGGGTGAATTCCGTACTTAAAACCCTTCAACCAGCCCCAATACACTTCAACAGGTTTTTATCTTTATTTATATCACATCAGGAATTTTGTTCAGGGGCAATGAAAAACACATCTGTCTACATGCTTTCAGAATATAAAGATAAGTTTTCTGATTATAAGGGGTCAGGGATAGTCAAGTCTAATGGACATCCTATCATCTCCAATGAATTGATTAATTACCACTCTACAGTGAACAAACATTTATTAAATACTTATTTTAAAAAAAAAATATATGTGGAATATTAACAGATTATTAGTGCTTGTAGTGCTATATCAAAGTACAGACTACTGTAAGAAGAGCTAATTGCTGGTTTATATCCACAGAATTAAGCCCATGATCAAGAACAATTTTTTTTGTTGCTCTTATTGGAGATTTCCTCTTGTATAAGGTCATTTCACACACATGTGGGTGTGTCAAGCCTTTGAGCGAATTAACCAAGCATTTCACACAAATACTGGCTAACAGCATAGACACGATACTTTTACCAATAAACGTGATCGACAAAGTTGACAGATGTAGTATTATAGTCTGTTATCAACATTTCCAGAAAACCATTTAAATTTATCCCTGGTGTATATTGAGACAGGGGAATAGAAATGATTACTATAACAACAAGCATGGCTTACTCATCAAGAAATCTCACAAGGTGACTTGGAAAATAAATAAACTGTCTAGTAAATAAAACGTGATCTGAAAATCTCAGCAATAACTCATTATCCTTGTAACACGCTCTTTGCCACATGACCTGCTATAATACCATTAGGGAAAGGGGACAATCTCTACCTTACAACTATAAGTTTTTTTACCCACTGTTTTAACAAAAATCTTCTCCAGAAGCAAACAATTTTCACCCAGAAATCATCTGATTCAACAAGATATCAAATACTTTCAAGAACATAACATGATCACTGTTCATTAACAAAGCAACTCTGTATAAGACTGATGGACTGTTTTTTGGGTTTGTTTGTTTGTTTGATTGGTGTTTAACGTCGTACTCAAGGGTATTTCACTTCTATGACGATGGGCAAAAATACAGAATACCACAAACAAATCTGCTTCCCATTACCCTTTAGCTCTGCGAACACCAAGGCAACAGAAAGCAACCTCTTTTCTTGCCTCTTACGATCGACCGAGGAAGGAGAGGGAGTATTCTGCAGGGCCATGGCCCACCCGCCCCCCCACAGGGGCCATGAATACTGTGTGTTAACTTACCGTTCCATACTGGTAATAATGAGGCGCCAGTTCACTCAGCCAGCTTGCTTCAATCACTGTCACATCACGCATAAACTCTTTCTTCGTTTGCACTACCTCGTTAAATAAAACCCTAAAAAAAAATAAAAATAGAAAAAAATCTTATTTAAATTCAGAAATCAGAAATACAAAAATAAGAAAAGTAAAAAAATTGTTGAGTTTAGATCATAATTATTTACAATCAAGTTTTTAAAGTTATACCAGGGAATAGGCACCACAAATAGTCTATAGTGAGCATCCTTTTGTAGAAAAAATAAACGTGTTATTCAATAAGAGCACTCTTATTACATAAAATATTAGTCTTTTAATTTGAAATTTTTTAAATTTTATTCGTTGTTTGTTTAGGGAAAATAACCATGCTGTATTTGGTGATTTGCCGCCATTAACAATTCTGATTTAAATATATCCGATTTACCATAAAACCTAGCATTAGCAGCGGCAAATCCCCAAATACAGCATGGTTATACCCGTTCTAATCCAATGCGAATCAATGTTAGATGCGAAAATTTAAAAATTGACAAAATCGGAATCTTAACAGCTGATTTCAGCGAAGGGCTTATTTGCCATGGAATGAAATTATGTCTTTTACTGTATGGAATATAGTTTCCAAAACTTCCAATAAATCACATTGGTTTTCTGTTAAATTTTCACAAACAAATTATCAGAATTATTTAAATAAAATTCTACTTTTTGAAATATATGGGATATATTGAGAGCAGAGAGGACAAATATGTTGTTTTTTTTTAATGAACTTTCTAGGTCATGACCTACATTTCCATAGTTACGTGTTAACGTGTTGCATTTGACATCCAGATTAATGGCGGTTGTATCAAATGATTTAGAAATATTTAAGCAGGATTGTTGGGCGTTCGATCTCGATCAGTCCTCAAGTGTTGCAGAGAAATTCTAGCTTCACTGGGCTGTGTGATGATATTAGCTATAGACCTACTCTCGAATTCGATGACACATGGCAGGTCAATTTTGTGTTACATATTTATATTAGTGTTTACTCAACTTTATTAAATTTTCTTTATCGGATTCGCCACTGCTGAATGAACAGTCATAGACTATCATGTTTGTTTA
Organism: Mopalia muscosa; assembly: GCA_031763545.1. Taxonomy (NCBI): domain Eukaryota; kingdom Metazoa; phylum Mollusca; class Polyplacophora; order Chitonida; family Mopaliidae; genus Mopalia; species Mopalia muscosa. Next base: position 10,247 of record JARFOD010077891.1, read on the forward strand.
CAATCTGTACGATTTGACAGCGTGTATTAATACCAAATAAGTGGGTGTGACATAGCAAAATTTGCGACGATTAATCCTAGGTTTTCAGTCCCAAAATAAACCCAACAGCCAATCAGATTGCAGATACAAATTAACTTGGATTAGAATTGATGTTTAACGTCGTACTCAAGGGTATTTTGCTTACATGACGGTGAATTGTCCACTTCACACTGTACACAGCCTTATTACGTTGGAAAACCGAGAGGAAACCTGAGACAGGTGAGTAATTAACAGAAAGGACAAAATGTGGCCAATATGGAGTTCCATATGGTTCAATAGGCTTAGAACAAAACCTGCTGTATAATTCAAAATGGGCAAAAGTTTCAAACACTACCATTTGCTCTTGATTATTAAAATTAAATGTTAAGAGATATTCCATTGATAATGCCAATTTCTAAAACCATATCGACTAGAAGTTGGCCATTTTATCGGTACAATTTTCGTTTGTTTGATTGGGGTTTAACATCATACTCAAGGGTATTTCACTTATAGGACGACAGAATGTCCACTTCATACCGTACCTTGCATAATTACGATGGAAAACCAAGAGGAAGCTTGTAAAAACCATGAAAACACTTAAAAAATAGGGAGACATTTTAACATAAAAATACAAACAAATATTAAGCACTTACCATGTTGGAGGTTTTTCTGTATATAAAACAGACATAGGGTGGATATGTAAAATATGACCATCTCGTATCGTCTTATATACCCCAGTGTGATGGAATTTGGCGGCATTAGCAAAAAACCCAACTGTTAAACATCTACGTATCGTGTTGATATCACCTGAAAATATCAAAGAAATTAAATGACAAGAAAATGATTTACCAAAAAGGGCATTTCTTTCTTTTCAGTCTGCCACATAAATTTGATACTTTTCCAAGGACAAATATTGGCAACTGTCTATATAGGCTAATTTGAGAACAGACTTTTTGTCCCATATAATATTGTTATCCCAAAACACTATTTTGAAAACAGTTTTTAAAACTAAATAACTTCTTGTTTATTTTGGGATCTATTCACAATTTCTTGGCATTGTTATGCAATTTAAATAGATTAGCCCTTTCTTGATGAGGTTAAATGATCCTTGTGGTAAAGTCGGAAACAGTTCGACCATTAGCAACGGCCTGTCGCAAGAATAACAAAAAGCCTTTCAGAGAAGGAAGTCAAACTGTGTTAATGTTTTCTTGAAGAGGACCTGTTCTTTAAAAACACAATTTGATTTACACCTTGGTTCATTGTATCTGATGGCTAATGCATATTTGCAAGTTTCATATTGAAGAATCATCCAGATTTAGCCAACTTAAGTATTCACTTCAAAGTGATCAGGAGATGGTAGAATAGGGTGATGTGGGCAGGTGACATTTTATGACATATTAACTCATGGAACAAAGAAGAAGATGACATGCACCACCAAGTAACAGCAAGTCAACCTCTTATACGCCTGTACATTGTACACACAGAATCTGGATGTGATTGGAATGTTAACTTTCATCTAACTTAAATACTAAAAAGTCAGATTCCAATGTGGTAATAACATCATCAATGCCCCTGATAACAAACAATAAGGAGGTATGTAACTTTAAGTATAGCGTTAAACCTTAACCAAACAAACAAAGAAACACCAAGCCACCAAAAGCTTAGTCCAGTAACGTAACCATCTCTTACACATGATATCTGGAACTGGCAAAATGATCAGAAACCTACGCAGTCTTATATGCTATCTCAGTCTCTAGAAGGACATGCGTCAATATTAATTTGGACATATTGTTAATAATTTCAATGATTTTGTCACGATTTCTAGCACCAAACTGCTATAAATAAACTGGGAGTTTCATCGTGAAGTAAAGCGCCAGTAATAACATGGTGTCGATGTATGATTATGAGGAGTTTTGAGTTATCCACTGACGGAGGTAATCATACGTCATTCTCAATACGAACAGAATAACAAAGTATCACTTCCTGTGCTAAAAATAGCAACTACCGTTAAAACTAAAAATGGCTGGTTCCTTGTTAAGAGAATTTGCAGCGACCTTTAAACTTATATGATATGTAGATAGTCCCCTGTTTTTAAACAAAGATTTATCACATTTTGATGACAAAATCTCCTATAAAAGAGGAGAAGTTCTTGTAAACAGCAGACTTGCTCACAAATCCTTTCAAGCAACCAGACCTTCTAATAAGCTTGGGAATTACATCTTAAAGATCTGAACTCCTAGCTTAAAGGCTGCTTATAAACCGAAACAGAACAGGAATTTGCCACTGACATTTGACTTCAGTTATTAAGCCTGTCAATTAGCGGAAGCAAAGAACAGTGTGTTTTAATTAAGAACACTGAAATTATCAACATTCATGGACATTTTCACAAATATTTGAAGACAAAAGGATCATACAGCTTAAAGAATCGGCTATCAATTGGTTTTCAACTATTACTGGAGATGAATTTTGCACCTGAGGCAATAACCACTGTTTAAAGGTAAGTCAATAATTACAGATTGTATTTGTAAAACTATAAAAATGCAGAGTACAGAAAGAGATGTTTTAGCAAGGGCTTAGGCAGACACCCGTCCACCTATCCAAATGGACACCCTGAAGTGAACAACTGTCTCATTTCAACCCCCTGTTTTCAGAAACGTTAACATGCAGAAGAGAGGAAAACAGTCACAATTGGACACCCAGTTATTTGAAAAGTGAAGCAAAATGACCATTTTGGACACCATACTTTTGATTATTGGCTAAGCTCCTGTGTTTTAACAATCCCTGGAGATTAAGTTCTCATCTTAAGGACTGACAGATGTTTAAAGGTAAAACACAAATTCTTAAGTTAGCATTTATTAACTTGATGAATGCACAGGCTAAAGAAAGGGATTTTTTTCAGCAATTACTGGCTGGAGCTTAATTTTTCTCCTGAAGGAATGAAATTAAGCCATCTTAACATAAATCTTAAGGTAATACATTTAATAGAAACTTTATTTATCAACTTTTTAAACACTGAAACTACATAATGGGATGCTATTAAGGAATTACTGGAGTTAAATTTTGCAACCGTAAGGAATGAATGAAAGAAGATACAGGTATAATAATTTGCAAACATAACAATTTTGCAGATAAAAGAATAAAACGTATTTAGGTAGAACTACATTTAAATTTAATACTTAAAGAACTGAGACAATAACAGATATAGTTATCATTATAAAGTGAGAATTTGTAAACTTTATAAACATGCAAATTAAAGAATAGTATGTTAAACATGATATAATCTAAATTTTACATTTGGAGAACTTATCCACAATTGCAGATAATGTGATCATTATAAAGTTATAATTTGTCAACTTTATAAAGATAGAAACAAAAGAATAATGGAATTTTAATTTAACACTTTTTAAGCTGACACACATTCACAGATATAGTTATAATTTATAGTGTAAAAATTTGTAAACTTTATCTGTTTAATTAAATTTGAATTCTACAAATTTATACTTTTTAACGATATTGTAATTACATCATAAAGTAAACTTTTGTAAACAACAGTGATTTTATTAAAGGTGGGGATTGTTTATCAACTGATTAATTTCTTTATAAAGACAAACCAAGGGTATTGATTTGTTTGTTTGATTGGTGTTTAACGTTGTACAGGTATTTCACTTATATGACGACAGAAACAAATACAGAGCGTCACACACAAATCTGCTTCCCATTACCCTTTAGCTCTGCGAACACCAGGGTAACAGAAAGCAACCTCTTTTCTCGCCTCTTACGATCGCCCGAGGGAGTATTCTGCAGGGCCATGGCCCACCCACTTCCTCACGGGGCTATAAAAAAAATAAAAAATTTAAAAAATAAAAAATTAAAAAAATAAAAAATTAAAAAAATTAAAAAGTTGAAACGCATTCTGTGCTCAGCTGAGCATGAATCCTGAGCAAGGCTTAGGCATGTCCAACCTTCTTTTGTACACCTTGAATAGGAACAATTGCCTCATTTGGACAACCTCTTTCAAGAATTTTCAACATGCAAGAGATAGAGAAACTGTCAAAATTGGACACCCAGTTATTTAAAAATTGAAAATAATGACAATTTTGCATACCATACTTTTGATTTCTGGCCAAATCATTCATGCTCAAGGCTGTAATAAACTTACTGTGCATATGCTGAGATTTAGTAAACATAATTTCTGTATCTAGTTTTCGTTCAGGCTCACCTTAGTACAGTCTGCCGCAATAAACTCTGCTTTAAACAAATCTTTGGGGTACCGATCTCTCTTATTTCTGTGAACTAATTCAGAATACCTATCCTCGGCCTGTTCTACTGATGTTTGAGCTATATCTGAAAACAATCATAAGAAAAACTTTCAGTTAATTTGTTTGATTTGGGGATTAACACTATAATACATTTATAACCCAGAAAACCTAACCAACACGAGTCTACATGATTTCAACCTTTCCTATCAAGAAGGCCTATAAAATTTAGAAACATTGCATGAAATAAAACTTGATCTATAAGATGTTGTAAGAAAGCTAAATGTACCGAGCTGCATAGGTAGATTGAGTTGAATCTACTAAAGAATTACAACAAAAAAATTAGGGAAACTGACAGTGTTACAGATGGACAGCGAGTAGAACAATTAGATCCTTCGGGGACAAGTAATTCTGACCTGCACAAATCAACTTCTTTATTCTTCCATTTTCCCACTTCCGGAGATCTCCCCCTTTTCCGGCACATAAATCTAGCACAGAAATATCACGTCTATGATCACCTTCCTTCCGTAACTTACGAAGAGTATCGGCTAAAAAAAAAATAAAAAAATTAAGAGATATAATACGGAAATAATTTTTGTGAATATTGACATGAATTTCGTTATTTGGGAAAACATTTTTTATATCTAACAGATTTTATTTAGTTATGAAATTCCTGCAGTGAATGTTGGGTGAGTGGTCTACCATCTAGGTGGCGTGCACTTGTTGCTGGCAATTTTGTCCCTTACCGTGAGTGCTGTGGATTTGAATTCCTGTCTGGTCTCAGTCTGTTGAAATTTTCTGAACAGTTTTTAATGAAGGATGGTCCCTTACTCACTCTACCCGTTTTAAAACAGCTATGTTCATGCAAAAAACACTGCAGTCATTGTAGCCCCAGGAGCCAAATCGTGTGATTGCCGATTTGTCCCTGAGAACGACAGATGGACTAAAACCTAGGGGCGGTCTATAAAACCATTTACCGCTGCTCTATGATTTGTTTGATTGATTGGTGTGTAATGTCATACTTGAGGGTATTTCACTTATAGGACTACAAAATGTCGGCTTTAATATGTTTGTTCCTACTGCTCTATGACAACGAGCCTCTAACTTATCAATTCCTGGTCAAACACAGGTAAGGGAAATACCCATAAACTCAGTGTAAACTATATACACAAGGAACTATAAAGTTGTATTTGCACTAACGAGCATTCATTTGATCCAGCTGTAGAAGATTCTACTTCAAGTCATTGCAGCGCCATCCTATCTATCAAAACGTTTATCACTGCACAACGATAACGCACTTCAAAATAAAAATTCTGGTCAAACACAGGTAAGAGAAATACCCATAACTTCGAGTTTCCATATAAAAGGAACTATAAAATTGTTTTTACCCACCAATAAGCATTGATTTGATCCAGTTGTTGAAGTTTCTCATGTAGAAGATTCTACTTTGAGCTCGGGATTCCAGTCCAGTTTCCTCTAAAGCATTGTAGTGTTTAGCCACAGCTTCTGAATGACTTTCCGGTCTTGCCTTAAATATAATGGTAGAAATAAACGTTTAGTTCATTTGGTTTTTGTTATTTTATCTCTTTTCTTTTAATTTATTAAGGTGGAAAACCATAAGGAAATCATGCAAAAACCACTGCAGTCATCGCAGCACTGTGAGCCACACCATGTGACTGCCACACCATGTGACTACCACATAACGTGACAGCCACAACCACACCACGTGACAGCCACATCCACATCATGCCTTATTTTTTCAAAATTTTGCATAACCGATCTACCGTTTGCGTGAATTAAAACCCACGTAACCTATCGTTCGGTTACAGGAAAAAATTTGGGCGAACAGTCGTTCTCGTGTATAGGTTATGTAAGTATACAGTGTCACGGTAATTACGCTATGTTGTACCACAATATACTGCATGAACGGTAATAACTGGTACCAATCATTGTTTGCCAATTTTGATCAAACATCATTCACAAGTGAAAACTTTAATACCAGTAGGCCAACCTGTGATTGCACCGTGGGTGGGTTAAACAAGACTGTCATAATATAGTGTTGTTGTTGCAGCAGCACGTAGTAAGCTATCGGAGTGGCTTCATAAAGACAAAGAGTTAATCCGGTCATTATCAGGGCAAGTCAAAGCACATAGGATGCAGTTAATGTAAACTTCTCACAAAGTTATCCAAATTTAGGCTGTTGGGTTTCGTTTATTGTGAACTGTCAACATCAAAATGAGCGGACAGAGTTAAAGAAGGCCATAGACCAACTGTGATTTTGATTGGCTGGAGAGTCGGAGCCAGCCACCCAAGTCACAGCCCAAACAGACCTATGTTTACTGTTTCGCGCTGTTTATCGATCTCTTGTTTCCTTTTCAGTAAAGTAAATTAATTGGGTTTTTTTTTCCTCAAATTTACGTCATAAGTGAAGCAAGAAATGGTTCATACTTAAAAATAAACTAAGATTATGGCCATTCTATCATACAAAATATGACAGAGTATGAGAATTCCTTTCTGGCTATCTTGTGTAGAATGTACATACACTGTAGGCATCCGATGTACGTGTACATGGTCTTAGCTTGCATGAACAGTGACCGTTCGTGTGAATTTTTTCGTTTGCGTAACCTCCACATAACCTGAACGAGCGTTCGCATGAAAAAATAAGGCCTGCATATTACTTTACAAACATAATTTATTACATTTTCTACAAGGATATTCCATCTAAATAGATCCACATGTGAAAATCGTATTCCTGAGGCAAAGAGTTACAACTAAGAATCATGAAGGAGGGAGACTCATGATCGAGCTAAATAACACCATAGTAATACCCATGCACATTGAAAACTATTAAGTTTAGCAGTCTTCCAGAATCTTTACGAAAACGAATGAATAAGAACGATACAGAGTAACTGATTTTATGTGGATTGGGCCTGGATGAGGCCGAGCTACATCTGGCTGTATATTGTAATCCCTTATAACACATACAGGAGCTTTATAGAACTAAATTATTTGTTAAAGTGATAGTTAGTGAAACAATCAGTGAACACCATCAAAAAGAGGATAACTTTCTCTTTCCAACATGATTTTTTCACTGTTTAATAATCCAACCTAACAGAAGGGAATATGAGGAACACTGCACAGCTCTTACTGAAGAGTTTTAACCCCTGCCATTGCTCTTCTCAAAAAGCTGATTGTATATAATAACAATTTTTTTCACTGTTGAAATGCTACAAACCACCGATCAACTGCAACTGTAAAATAAGTTAAATCTGTAGCTGCTTACTGCCGATATCTATTATTAATACCAGTTTTTGTGTTGATCTTTTTAGCTTGGATTTAACATTAGAGGCGGTAAAGAGCACCACTGTGGTATATATATTTCAAAGGTTAGTACATCTATGTGACAAAGTAACACACTTTATTGTGAGTATAAAGCGAAGTGTCACACTTAATTTAAAGCTGATGTTAAAGATACACACTTAATTATGAGCTTGTGACCTCTCTGTTTTTCCACCAAAATTAGGCAAGGAGCAGTGTGAATTGGACAATCTGTCATCATATATGTGAAATAGCCTTGAGCACTATGTTATACAACAATCATACAAACAATCAAATGTTAAGAATATATCTGTGACAGTTATGACCAGGGAACCTGGCTAAGGTAACATTTCATTAGACAGAGAAAAATACAGGAATCTTCCCAATAATGTGTTAAAGGAGAAGACCACCCAAAAACCATATTCTATAAATAAGTAAAACTTTTTGTGTGTTATACAATACATTAATTCCCATTTTCATAATCTGATCGTAACTCTGGTTATCATCCATTAAAAAGGATCACAGTTGAGTCATCAAATCCTGTGTACAGCAGACTTCACTGATCTATCGTTGGATAGTTAAAAATTGGCTGACCAACCAGAGTGCAGGAAAACTTAGCAGCACAGGATTTGATGACTCAACTGGTGCTTGTGATCCTTTTTAATGAATGATAACCTGAGTTACAGATTATGAAAATGGAAATTAATGTATTGTATTACACACATAGAGTTACTTATTTATACAATATGGTTTTTGGGTGGTCTTCCCCTTTAAGGATTGACAACCGCTTTAAGATAAACACTTTCTTTTTATTAGTTTATAAGAGAATTCTCTTCTGGTACCGGTAATGACCTCTATAGGTGAACTGTCAAAGGTTTAAACAGTCGACTCTGCGGGTCTCGTGACGTAGGCACCTATTTCGAAAGGAAAGATATTTAATTGGTTAATATTTGTGGAGCTCTTCTGCTTAATGATAAAAGTATCAAGACATGGCCGCATGGATAAATTTGTCTATAGTGTGTGCATTACCCATTGTTTAAGATCCAAGTATAAAAATTGATATAACTCGATTAGAAATGTAGAGAACATAGTGCCCGTTTAACCTATATGCATTGTATTTCAGAAGGTTGAATTTTCAAAATTAATTTGAGAAAGATTGCTATAAAGACAGAACTAGACAAAACTGAAAAAACATGAGATAATATCCTAAATTATTATGTCACTAACAAGCATGCCGAATCAAAGGGTTATAGAGTAAACAGTTGGCAAATTAAAGGTGCTACAGACTATGCAAACGCAATCCAGCCGTAGGCTACATCTGGCCTTTAATGGATTGTCAATTATTTATTATAACATGTACCAACTTGGAAAGAGTCTGTCGTCATAGGCAGATGGCGCCATAGCACAATGAATAATTCCTCCGTCTTAGCCCTATCTCAACCTATATATGGTGAAGGTTGGAAATTGATCCGCCTCTATGGCCGGCCTTTCAAAACATATATCTGATTTTTCTCTGATTTTTTTGGATAGAATAATCACAATAATCAAACTCCTTCTTTCTTTTCTGACGTTTAAATGTAGTTTTATTTGAGTTTCTCGCCCGAGTTGACACGTATAAGTTATCTCCCTTTGCAATAATAAGATTGAAAACCGTCAAAAAAGATATATTGCGAGTAGGTACAATACTAATCAATGGTTTCAGTGTATCAAGAAAAAATCAGAGAAAAATCAGAAATAGTTTTTTTTTTTTAGGCCGGCTATAGCGGCCTATCGATTTACAACTTTCACCCTGGGTTTAGATAGGCTGAAAACGGAGCTCTAAGACGGAGGAATTAGCCCTATACATTGTGCTAATGGCGCCACTACATCATAATGTTAAATATACATGAAGTAATGAATAATTTTTGTGTCTTTTAGAAAGTGAAGATTAACAGTATTTTTGTATTTTGGGATAACACTTTCTTAGTTAGAACATTTACCTTTTCAGAAAATTTTGTAGGTTGAAATCCGTCAGGGAATCGAACCACGACCCTTGAGAGTTAGGCACCGAATCGCCAGCAGTAAATGCAGGCCATCTCTGAAGTGCCAAGGGTCGTGGGTTCGATTCCCGGATGGGTTTCAACCTACAAAATCTTCTGAACAGCTGTGCCATATGTTCTAACTAAGAAAGTGTTATCTAAAAAATAACGAAAATACTGTTAATCTTCACTTTCTAAAAAGCAAAAAAATTATTCATTACTTCATGTATATTTAACATTATGGTGTAGTGGCGCCATTAGCACAATGTATAGGGCTAATTCCTCCGTCTTAGCCCTCCGTTTTCAGTCTATCTAAACCCATGGTGAAAGTTGGAAATCGATAGGCCGCACTAGCCGGCCTAAAAAAAAACTATTTCTGATTTTTCTCTGATTTTTTCTAGATACACTGAAACCATTGATTAGTATTTTACCT
>JARFOD010077901.1:0-20288 GCA_031763545.1 Mopalia muscosa
TGATGGACAAACTTTGGTTTTAATATTGGAAATTGTTTTAAAAATAATCCGGGGTCGAGCAGACAAATACCTTATTAGGGCCCCCCCCCCCCCCCCCAATAAAAAAGACCCTTTAGCAGGGACATGTGACAAGTTTTGGGACCGAATACCCTTTTTCCAGTTTCAGAAACACTATAGCCCTTCCAAGATGTTGTAGATAAGGTGTCATACTTTCAGAAATGTTTCGTTTTGGGACAAAATGGGAACAGACCTGGAAATAGGACCCAAGAAGCCATGAAAAGGGCTTTGTGTAAAATTTGAAATTTTTTTTTTATACAAAGTGGACCTAGTTTCCTGAAAATTCTCAAATTGTTGGAATTTGTGTAAAAACTTGTCACCAAACGTACTCTCTGCGGTAAAGCATGATCAAGAGGGCTAATTCCTCCGCCTTTAATAGCCCTACCTAAGCTTACGCCTATCTCAACCCGTGGTGAAAGTTGGAAATTGGTACGCCGCTATCACCGACTTCTCAAAACATACATATTATTTTTCTTGGATTTTTTTTTAGATACAAAAATCCCAGTTATCTAGCTCCTCCTTTCTTTCCTGGCGTTTAAATACATTTTTATTTGAGTTTCTTGTCCGAGTTGACTCTTTGAAGTTATCTCCCTTTGCAATAATAAGATTGAAAATCGTAAGAAAAGAAATATTGCAGGTAGGTAAAATAGTTGTCATTGTTTCCTGTCTATCTAAAAAGAAAAGATATATTTTATGAGAGGCCGGCGATAGCATCGGATTAATTTCTAACTTTCACCATCGGTTGAGATAGCCCCAGGGCTAGACAGAGGTATTAGCCCTATTCATTGTGCTATCATCTGACCGGTTTAAGTGGAGCGGATTATTCACGGGTTGATATCTGATACTCATTGGATTTTACATAGCGATTGATACTGATATATTCCGCTTACTGTTCTGAAGGCATCACCATGGATGTAGTTATAGGTATAAATATAGATGTCTGCGGTTTGGAATATATATAATTGGAGTTTTGCAAATTATACATATCTATTTATTTACAATTCCCTACCTTCTATAGTATGTATTAAAATTCTGCATTTCTGCATAATAATAAACACTACTCCACTGGTGGGTGTGGGGGCACAGTCAAATGGAAATAACCAAATGTTAATTAAGACCAATGTAAGATAAACGAAAATGTATATGCTTCAGACTGCAGAAATTTGGAAAATTTCGGTGTATATAATGTCCTGCTTCGCTTTTTGGCTGAACCAGGAGACAAGTATAACCTCTGTTTATTCTGTTAATTGCATAGGGGCAGAAGTCTATTAACTACAAGTATGCAACTCCTATATAGATAAGCCAATCGGCATTGGGGACCGAGTTCCCTGTTATAACGTATCATGTGACGAAGCACACAAGAAAATTCAGAAGAACGCAACTTTAAAAATGATGCATCATGGGAACTTTCTGGTGTTCCTCAGTGCAATATGTCCCTTTTAAATGGACCATAAACAGCAAGAAAATCTACAAATATTAAGCCTGCCGTCCGAACGAAAACAATTGCTATATGCAGTTGCTGATGAGGGACGAAATTACCCAGAATTCCTTATCTAACAAGACACTTGTGTGAAATGTGACTTCACCGTTTCTTGCTGGTCTACAATGCCGTGGATATTACTATACGGCATTGCATACTTCCAGTTAATATACTTCTGATAGGGGGCTATCGATTCTAGGCTTAAATTGCTTCTATTTCGTTAACGTGGATGGATAAATCGGTAATCAGTGTTGTAACGGAAAATTAAAACAGACCATTTCCGTTCGGTTTGGTTTAAACATACCTTTATCTGTCTACGGAACAAAAGTAAGCAAGTTGCTTATAGCATTGCTCCGTTTGCAATCAATACATTCAATATGGAATGTTGGGCAAGTACAAATAATGGGTACCATTTCCTTTTAATACCTCAACTTTTGATCTGCAAACGGTGATATAAGAGGGATGGCTTTTGTGTGCGATATTTGTGAACGCCGTTTTCTAGAAACTACGAAATGATGTGTCATAAATTTAACAAGCACCCAAAGAAAATGAGGAAGATGATAGTGATGGTGATGCTGATAATGACGACGACGAAGAAGAAGACTCCCAGTCTGAGAGCGACGACCAATCAGCCTTGTGATTCGAGCGAGAGCAGTGGTGACAAAAGCCGAGATTCAGGTCAAGATATAGCACAATGAATAGGGCTAATTCCTCCGTCTTAGCCCTACGTCCCGCCTATCTCAACCCGTGGTGAAGGTTAGAAAGAACTTTTTGTTGCAGATATCGAAGACGACATGCTTCTGGGAATTGACGTACTTCAACGGGGCACATAAGGACCAGCAGATATATTACTGAGCGATGGTATAATGATTCTTAACAAAGCGAGGATACCATTACATCAGATACCAACACCAAAAGTTAGACGTGCTGTGGCGATATGTGACACAGATATTCCTGGGATGAGGGAAGCTGCAGTTGAAGTTTCAGTGAATATAGGCTACCCATTACAATGTCCCGTGAATGCTTTGATTGAAGATCCAGCCCATTTGTTAGAGAAACACTCTCTGATGCTGGCTCCCACTTTGGTTCAAATAGAGAATGAGAAAGGAATTTACGTCAGGATCCTGAATTCGTTTAAAACTTCAAAGCAAATTAAAAGTGGTACATGTCTTGGGTACGCTGAAATTCACCTGTCTAATGTGGAGCTGGTTGTGAACAATGGGGCTACAGCTGAAGACGACAATGCCTTCATCTCTAGACGACTTCAGACAAGTAATACCTCATCTAAACCTTTAATGGAGAGTCCAAAGACACCAATTCCAGATCATTTATCAGAATTATACAAGGAAAGTACAGAACAACTTAAGCAACAGAGACAATAATACTACAAAACATCTTGCTTGAATACAGTGAGGTGTTCTCCAAAGATGAATTTGATTTATGCAGAACTAACCTGGTTGAGCACAGTATCGACACTGGTGACGCAAGGCCAATCAAACGGCCGCCTAGAAGAATTCCATTGGCATATGAGGGAGAGGACAGAAAAGCACTTGAGAAACTGACAAAGAAAAGGATATACCCGGCCATGAACTCGCCTTGGGCCTCGCCCATAGTTCTGGCCACGAAGAAAACTGGAGAGATCCGTCCTTGTGTAGATTATAGGCGCCTTAATGCTGTGACAAAAGATGGAACAGACAGTCCTCAAAGTCTATTGATATTGGTCTAAACAAAATATTACTAGGCACTTATTATATCAATTTTACTCCTAAGGATTAAATCGCTAAAAATGTGATGTAGTTTTTTTCTGTTGACATTAATTTAGTTTTGCCAAAAGTTTCAAAGCTATTAATGAATAATGGATCTTCACCGAAATTTGCTTATTGTATTTCCCATATACCAGGTTTTCCACAAAAAAATATATACATACATTTATAATGTTCTGACCTAATATACCTTGACCTATAGGGCTTAGACAAAATGTTTGCCTCTGAATCAACCAACTGGTCAAGCAAGATCTTAAAGCAGTTCCATGGCAATATATTGCATTATGTAACCATCAAGTTTAAATGGATCTGTAGCTGTAGTACACCAATATGTAGTCCGAGATACGGACTGCCCCCCCCCCCCCCAGTCAATATCCCCTCATGTCCATTTATCTGCTCTCAGTATCTATTATTCTAAAATTTTTAGATTTGATTTCATGCCCACTTTTAAATACATGTCGTTGTCATTACTGTTCAGTCTTTTTGTGTTGGGGCATCCTCTTATGTAAGTGGAAATGTTACATTTTCGTTATTTCAGACAAAAACTTCTAAATTTAAACTAAAAGTTCAATCTCATACTCAAGGATTTTTCACTTATTAAGAACGGATTGTCCACTTTACACTGTTCCTTGCCTAATCATGGTGGAAAAACGGGAGGAAACTTCGTAAACACCTCCTCTGGATTTCCGGAGCCACATCGTGTGTGACACTGATATACCTGATGGTCGTCAGGCGGACTTGATCCTGTGAATGGTACATCAAAGTAGGTTTATAGTAAGTGCACACGCTAACCCCTAAGCCGCGGACATGAGCCGTATATCTACTGACAAAACAACCCTTCAGATGAATGGGAAACTGTTTCTATAAACCAAGGCAAAATACAAATACACAAGAAAATAAAATTTATTTAAAACATTTACAGCATGACAATTTACATATCTCAAACAATTTGATTGGGAATGGTGTCTATTTCTGATTAGATAAGCATAGGAATGAAAATTTACAGATATAAAAATTTATGCTATAACAAAATAAAGATGTATTGCCTTTGTAGTTGGAAAAAATACCTCAACAAATACACTGCAACTATTAACATTCGAGACAAGCGTCAAAGCCCAAAACACACCAACTTTGCATTCCGGCACACAAGGAATTATTATTATGGCACAAAGATATGTTACACATGACAAATATATATTTAAAAATTTATGATATAGATTTTATACACCTTCACGAAGTTCATATTCTGTGATATCTTTCCAATAATTAATAAATATACCTCAATTATTATTTATTTCAGGAAATAATGTGAAAGTAAAATTAGTTCTAAAAATAGGCAGTGTCTTAAATAAACTATACATAACTCTAACAGGTACAGAAATCTATGTTTGGAAATGTGTATAGTTTAATATGTACAACTTTATTTCGTAACATAAGAGTTTAAAATTCTCACCTTAACATTTGATCTGTTTCAACATAGAAATATTTCAATACCTTGCCCATTATTTCTGGGATTGAGCAAATCTGATAGGTTATAAATACTTATGAAAATAGAAAAATAGAACTGTTTCCCTTTCATGTATAGGTTTGTGGAATGGATTCATCTACATCTTGGTTAACCCCATATGTTGTCCTCGAACCATCTGTAAAAATACAGTAGACCCTGTTTAGAAAAGCTCTAGAGACCTAATTTAAGAAATTAATCATTTACGATTGTTAGGCAATCATATTGTAAAGTAATGGGGATCAACAGTTGGGAAAAAAGGGAGATAACTATGTAATCCATATAACAGGAAGTGCAATCAATCTCCTTGGCTAACAATAGCATGGTATGAATATTCAATAGAATGCTTTTGTTAATCAATAACATAGATGGCTCTACCTGTTATTCTGGTGACAGAGTTATCTACCTTTTTAGCCACTGGTGATCCCCATTGTGGCAGAAGTGTAGGCCTTCATATCATCTTCACATTCATCTACCAGATGTAAACTGCCTTCTGATTGGCTGTTTGCTTCTTTTATAGTCCAATGAAATGTTTACAGCAGTTTTTAAGCCAATTGTAGCATAACACCATAACACAGGCCTTACCCTAACCTGGGATTAGTATAGAGGTATAAGAAACATCACTTCCTTTCAAATCAGGGATCTGTGAATGTGTTACACAGCTAGCATGTTCCTACGGCAACCGCACATTGTCCCATTCCAATGAGTAACAAAGATTTCACAATTAATAGTGAAACTTGAAAAGGTAAGTAACATATTCACTCATGAAACACAAATGAAAGATCGCTCACGGCTCAAAATGGATTGTAGAGCTGAATTTTAGCATGGATGTTAGCCTTCTCATCTGTTCATGATAACCATGATACAGCCATAATAGCGGATCTGCAGTTAAAAGTTAAAGTAGCCTTAAAAGTAAGCGATTTTATACATAATCTGCTGGCCGAGTAACCCATTCATGGATCGCGGACTCAAAGGGAAACAATACTAACCCCAGTCCTTATGCTAAACATTACATTAAAATTTACTTCATATCTTACATATCTGAATTTCCCAGCATTATCAATGCAATAAACATATTTTCTTTGTACATGCATATAGAAGATAGCCATATTCTTGCATTCATGTAACAATATTTGGTAGCTTAGAACAAAAGGGCATGCTGGCTGCAAATATTCGACGTCCTTACCAGCTCGGATGAGGTATGTAGCCCTGAGAGGGATTAGAAACTCTGCTACCCTTCGAATCATAGAAGCGTGAGCTAGCTCGTTCCAAATGACACATTGGGAGAATTAGCCAAACTGTTAAGGTTTGTCCAGTATAGGCAAGTGCAGTGTAGGGAGTGTCAGTGTAGGGAGTGTAAGTTAGGGCTAGCTTGGCCTACTTAGGAGATTTCATATGTAAGAAAATGCCCAACGTGTCGTTTGGAACGAGCTAGCTGAGTAACACATTCACGGTTCCATGCTTCGAAGGGTAGCGGAGTTTCTAATCCCTCTACACACTCATCCCAGATACCAGTATGTAAAATTCTAGGTTTACAGAATAAAGCATTACCGTATCATGTCCGTCGTTCAGTTCACCCTTTAATAAACGCCCTTCTTTCTGTCTGAAAACAAGCATTATAATTTGACAAAATATAACAAGCAGCAGAGAAAAGACCAATGAGGCTACTGAACAATAAAAAGTATGATACCTAAATCACCTAAAACTTCCTCCACAAAACTGTTCTGTTGGAAGTTGTAAGGACTTAGAAACTGTATTTTGCAGGCATATGACATAACTTTCAGCCAGAAAGAATCAGAATTTCTCAGAAAAACATACATTTGTTCCTTTAGATGGGATAAAACTTTCACCCTATCAAAAAGGTTATTCATTGATGAGATTTTAGCTGATTTACACTAACCTCATTGGATTATATGAAAGCAGGGAATAAACAAGATGCTCTGTCAGTTTACACAATTTTGTTTTTAAAACACACAAGAAACAAATAAACAAATATCCTTAAAGATTTCAACAGGGTATGATTTCCAGTCCACTAAGCATATACTGTCCACATTCGTACACCCATGCATATTCACTCAAACCGGAGACTAGTTAAGCCCACACAAATAATTTGTAATTTTTTCAAAGTTTTGTGACATGGTGACTAAAGTGAGATACTTTTTACAATCAAAGTAGAAATAAACTCAGGGTTTTGATATTTACAGGCAATATTATGTTCACTTATAAGTTATAAAGAAATCCATGTCTATAGCGTCTAATAAAAGAGGGCCCATTTTTCGAGGATTGCTAGAATAGGGTTCACTTTTAAACACCAAATAAAAATCCTCTTTAAGCCATTTCTAATGTTAATCTTCAAATGGACTTTAATTAGTTATTGCCAAAGTTGTATTTTTCTAGACAGCCATTTAAACGACCACTGCCATAGATTCAAAAGATAGATCTGCAGCCTCAAAGGCCCAAAATGGCATCATCGCATGACCTTTTTGATTTTATATACTAGTGACCGTTTTCTGGCCATCCTCAGAGAAACCATCTATTTTTGTCAGTGGACAAAAACAAAAGGATTGCATATATCTGCTGATTAGTGAGCCTTACACATACAAATTTTTTTCGACAGTTTTAAGTTAAATATAAATCGCATGCTGGTGGATATATGGTATATACATGCTTTACTCACTTTTGTTTGCGTAGAAATAATATAAGTACAAGAGCTATGAGTATAATGAGAAGTAGAATCAGAATGACAATGACAATAATGAGGGCCATTTCTAGGTCAGTGTAAGCTTGATTTGAACCATCAGCTGTCTTAACACAAACTGAAATACAAAATGTTAATGGCATGTTCATCAATACCAAATAGCAATAAAAGGAAATAGTCAAAAAAATAAATAAATCAAGTTGAGAATTCTTTATTAGTTGGCTGCAGCATAAATTTAAGTCACTTAAATAATCTCAAAAGCATGGCATTAAACAACAATCAATTAATAAATCACTTTAATGAGCATATAAACTGTTGGAGTTGAATGAAGCACATTATATTTCAACCTCGGTTTTCTTCTCACATGTACATTTAAAGGATTTATGATGAGTACAAATCCTGTTATATACATTGTGTTTAGGTTTCAGTGTACTAAAGTAATTAAAACATTTTTTTTAACAATTAAATTAATTAAAAGAAGGCTGGGTATATGACCCTTTTGAAGTATACATATTTTCCGAGAGTATTTTGTTAGTCCCAGCTATGTGAGGTCCTCCGTTTTCTTGGAGAAATTGAAGCCTAGGCTGTGAGAGTTGGACAGAGTAGATAACTACAACTGTTTTATGTCCAAACTCTATTATAAAAAGGATTTTTTGTGCTGAATGTTGATTTGACATTCCAACCAGAAAATGTTCTGATCTAGTTTTGCATTTACATCACTGAAAATCAGATTACCAAATGCCAAGAAATTCACATTTTGGAACTGATGAAATACATTTGTAGTACTGGTACGAAAAGATTTGCCTGTGCTATCGGATTTGTTATAAATCCTTTAAGTCACTTTCCAGAGTTCTATTACAAAATTTAGCTGAGACATGCACATAGCATAAAAAGGCGGATGTGTTTACCTCCCCCTTGTGATCCGACCATGAAGCCATCATAAAACTGGGTTTCTGAGCACCCAGCTGACGTGCAGGTGAAACCTTTTATACTGTAACAAAACAGAAAAGTAGGAATAAAAGTTAAATAAGTAAAAAATTAAAATCTATATTTATAATAGTTAATTTTTTTTTATTTTCAAAAATCATAATTTCAAATAACAATAACGTATAGCCAAAATATATTCACATGTCGGTATACAAAAAGCTGCACTACAACAAATCGTAATATCATTTTTACTGCAGTTTGTGTCAAAATGGCAATTTCTAAAAATAGTCTTGAAATGTAAGGACAAATTTTTATGTTGGCCAGTTTTTTAAACAAAATTAAGAATAAGGTTACCTGTATTGTTTGGATGGATCTAATTGGCCATTACAGAACTCAATTTCCTGTCCTGTACATCTGCCATCAGATCCTACGGTGAAAAGAGTCTGGGAAGAACTAGGATCTGCAGGAAAAAGGTGAATTGATATTCACATGGTATTGTGTACTAACTAAATGTAAAGCTAATCTTAATGTTAGTACATGTCTAGTTAGTGAACAATAGGTATTGAGCCTTATGTTTTTACTTGGTTTCCCTGTTTTACACCACACAATGTTTTACACTTTTTATACATGTAGGTCTTGTAGAGGTACCAGTTCACATAATTAATACTTAGTCAAATAAATACATGTAAAATTAAATATAAAACAAATTAGAATCTCACTTCATTCATATGACAAGCTTATTAAAAATAATAATTGGGAATTTTAATTGGATTTAATTAAGGTAAATCTGGCCATTTTTCACAAAACTGTGAGAACAATGATAAGAGCATTCTTTAAATCTTGTAAGGTGACCATGAAGAGAAGAGAGTTACTGACCAAGTGTCCAATCTGTAGGTGTAGCTCTGTAAGCCCCTGTCTGGGTATGACGAACTTCATTCCAACTGGGGAAGTTCTTATAAAATTGCACATCCTTTCCACTGTTTGGTGTACCTATATAAGCAATAAAAACAACTGATTCTAACAGGAATAATATGTATTTTTGGCAGCATTACAAAAATATTCCATTTAAATCTATATATGGGTCCCATTGCCACTGGAATAAAATTTTCGCCATTATTTGACATTTACTAAAAAATCCAGACGTTAAAAGACCTCTTGTAAAATTCCAAATTGTATTCTATCACATTCCATCATTACCAGTAAACAATAAGTCCATTTGTTTATCTGTTCAGCGTATATCCCAAGATTTCATGGTTGATTCTGGAGATTAAATGTTAACACGCCATTGTGTTACCCCTAGTTTATGGTGCACTAGGGCAACATGAAGCTTTCTCTAGCCACCCACAAAATAGGAGTGCTTTTGTTAATTCCCATAGTCTAAGTAACAAATACTAAGTTCTAATAAAAAAAAGAAGAAAGAGAAAAAAGCAATCAAGCCAAATTAAAATGACACATAACTTTTAGGTTTGTTTGTAAACAATCTTAAAAGAGGGTTTATTGACAAATTTTTTCGATATGACAAGGATTTATTCCTGACAATTAAAAATGTTACTAACCTTTTTGTTCTGCCGAGTCTTGTACAAGGAGCCCATAGTCTATAATCTCTCCATGGGAATTATCCATGAAGAATTTTGGATTAATAGACACGGTCATCTGGTCAGAAATGTCTTGACCTGTCACTTGAGTTACTACAGGGGGTTCATTCTGACTCATTGTAGGGGGGGCTGTCAACAACAAAATAACACAATTTTAATAAATTTTAATAAAGACATCAACGTATTTTACATTAAGAAGTCAACAAAAAATGTTTTCCCCTTAATAGTAAGTTTGAGCTGTTTATGCCAAACTATTCAAGAGATGCAGTGTGTAAAAGAGTAATTGGGTAGAGCAATAAAAGATGGCACCTAGCTAGTTCAAGATATCTCTGCAATCTATTGTGGGAGCATAAAAAATATGAATAATATGTTTAATCCAAGTAAGTTTTATTTCTTCTATGAGAATATGAACTAAACAATATACTTACGTCCAACTTCGGATGCAAATCTGAGTTTTTGGCTGGAATTCCCGTACAAACCCGAGGAGGTCATTGGGAGAACCTAGATTTATTAAAAATAAAATAAACAATGTTGTTGAAGACTCCTATGTCTATAAATGAATTAAAATTAATTACTTAAAATTAAGGTTTACAAGGAGTAGCCCATTGAAGAGTTCCTGTTAAATATACCTTTGAAAAAAAAATATGATGTTGTCAAGGTAGATAAAATTGCATTTCAGTTAAATTATTCTCATCAACAAAACAAGTCTAGTTTTAATTATTGTCCTGTCAACAGCTGTGGAAAATTTTATATTACACTTAACAATAGCTGTGTTGCTATTAACTGTTTTGTCCAACATCTGTGTCAACAAGCAAAATAACTTTGAATCGAGCGTTAAACACCTATCAATCAATTTTATCAAGAGAAGTAAAAAAGGATGTCAATGTTTTGTCAATTTCAATAAATATACGTTTCTTTTCGTACTGTGGGATTGCTTTACATCTTTTGAACAAAACAAATTTGATGAAATGAGTTAAATAATTCAATCTGAAAGATGGAAAATGAAAACATATTGAAGTGTTTCCTTTGAGTTCAGAATTGACTGCAATGGTTAATCCTTGACACATATTTTATGCTTTGTATATGAAAAGAACATTCTAAAACAAGATTTTTTTTACCAAACTGGTTGCACTTTCAAGATCACAAAGATAACTTTTTTCATTTCATTTCATTTTCTTTATTTTCACCAATGTACATGAAGAAACAGAAAAAAACAAAACAAGTTTACAATATACACAATATGAACCAGTCTTCTCGGACTGCAACCCCTGTCTGCCTAGAGTGCAGCTTTCCGCCGTCCAACCTGACACCACCACCAAGCAGTAAAATAATATTCGACAGAGGTGCCGAAACAGACAGCGAAGCCAATGATACCCTGGCAGACAGGAGCAGCGATCCGAGAAAGCCAGTCCATACCAGTACATCAAACTGTATTAGATTTATACAGAAGAAAAGGTATATAAGTATAGATTGTAACATAAGTATAAACTAAAATTACATTGGCAGGAATAAAACCCCAAAGGGCTTGTTTTATCCCTGAAAAGCCTAAGCAAAAATGATGTAAAAAGTCACCCCAGTCGTTAACAATTGGTTGTTTTGGTCTTACCTCTATGCTATAATTATAATCTGGTTTAATGGGGAGGTCTGTCACCAAATGACCATCAACAAAAGAGAGACCGGATAAGTCACGGACGATGGACTCTGACATCATACCAGTATCATTCACCATTGTGTTGTTTCCTTCTGTGAAATTCATTGGTGGCTGTTGAAGAAAAAAAATCTCAGCATCAAAAATAACAAATCAGGTGATTGTCTCCCTTTGCCAATGACAAATTGCTTAAACAACTCAATTGTCTCCCTTTGCCAATGCCAAATTACTTAAACAACTCAATTGTCTCCCTTCGCCAAGGACAAATCGCTTAAACAACTCAGTTGTCTCCCTTTGCCAATGACAAATTATTTAAACAACTCAATTGTCTCCCTTCGCCAAGGACAAATTGCTTAAACAACTCAATTGTCTCCCTTTGCCAAGGACAAATCGCTTAAACAACTCAATTGTGCAACTTCTAGCAGTTGAAATAAAGGTTAATATCAGCCAAATTGTAAATGGCAGAATTCAAAAGAGAAAAATTTATAAAACTCCATATTTATTACACATATTTAACAACATTTTAGTCCACACAAAGAAAGACGTTCTAGATTATAACATCTTCTTTATTAAGGGACAGTGTTTTGATATCTACTTTTTTCAAGTATAAGAAGTTCTTCATGCCTCTTTGTTGTTGCGTTTTTGTTTAATAAGTTTAATCATGCAAAACATATGGTATGGTGGGTGTAAAGGAACAGTGGTTTAATGTTCGCTTATCAACAAGTATTTCACCTATTACAGCTGATGGAACAATGGGATAAGATCATTTATCCCTTTTCCCCCACATCACTTTCACAAGTTTTGCAATCTTTATTCAACACAATCTATATGATTTTACTTTCAAAAGCATTGCATTCTTTGATCATTCGGTACAATCTGGACCTGTTCAGTAAGCGTCAGTTGCCCTTAAAACCTTTTCACTGCTCTGGAACCTTAGTCTATAGGCACTCTATACTACTCATACATAAGTGCTTAAAAAAGACTAATTCGCTTCCGAGTTGTATCCCCAATATAGGTTTCTCGTATAGAATGTTCAAAAGTTCACTCCAGATCTTGGATTTAAAAAGTTGGATTAATTCTTTGTACATATGGAGGCATGGGGAAGGGATCATGTTGAAGGAACAGAAAAAAAGACTTAGATTTTCCTGTACAATAAAGATGTGAAGAACAGGATGCCACCAGTGTGCTTTGATCTAAATTTTGATTAAAAAACAACTGGATTTTTAACAGAATCCTGTTTTCTAGTTGAAATTTTCCAAAGTGTAAAGAGTCCTCTGATTAAATCCCCTTCCTCAGAAAAAAAAAATAAATAAAAAATAAAAGACTAATTTTAAGTCCTTTGCAAACCTCAAGGAAATCACCCCATATGCAGCAAGCTTGACTGGCACTTGACCGTATCGGTGACTATCAACAGAGAAATAATTTGTTTGCAGAAAATCTCATGCAATAAGTCACAACTGAGAATTGCATGTGTGCTGCAGGCTTTAGTTACGCCGATTAACTACTGCAGACTTTAAATTGACTTACAGTATCCCTCCAGTATCTGATGACAAAGCCGGTAATGTTCCCTCCCATTTGATCAGGTGTAGGATAATCCCAGACCAGTCTCACAGCGGAGAAGTTATAAGGAATCCTCTGTACCTCAAAGTTACGAACTGGACCAGGTGCTGAAAGAAAGAATAGAGAAAACAACTAATTACATCATCAAAAAATGAATAATTTTTTTGTGAATATTAAGAGTATTTTTGTTATTTTGGGATAACACTTTCTAAGTTTGAACAGATTGAAGTTCAGACAGTTTTGCAGGTTGAATCCAGGAATCGAACCCCAACCCACCGGCAGGGTGGCTGAGTGGTCTAGGTGGCCTGCATTTACTGCTGGCAATTCAGTGCCTTACTCTTAGGGTTGTAGGTTCGTATCCCGGACTGGTTTTAACCTGCAAAATTTTCAGAACTGGAATCTGTTCAAACTAAGAAAGTCTTATCCCAAATAACCAAAATACTATCATCTAAATATTACCAGCGGTCCATGAGTGTTATATGGCTTTTTTTTTAAACACAGTAACACCATGTCAATATTGTGCCTTAACTAACTAGTCCATCACCACCAGTACAAGCCACTCAGGACACTTCATATTTTAAAATAAAGATCGGCTTGACAAACCTTGGTCTAAAGAAACAGAACCTTATAAGGCCGTTCCTCAAGAAAGTTTATCTATTTAAAATCGGAAAACAGTCTTAATAAATTCCATTTTCTGTTTTATTTCTTTCATTACTTTTCACAAAGATACAGTAAACATTTCAAATGCTTGAGAATGTTGTCTGTAAGAGCTCTAAGAGCACACTGAAAACAGTGTGTAAAAAAACGAACCAAAAAGTGAAGGAGTGTCTTTTTTAAAACTCATTAGTATTTAACCATTGAATAAGAAGACAATATATCGATATCGTTAGTGTGTAAAACTCATATCTTCCATTTTTTTCAAAATAGCTAAAACTTTTCCTTAAAACTTATAAAACTTGTCACTTAATTAAATGTAACGGATTTGTGCTTTGAACTAAACCCCCTGAAAAATAACAGCAATTAAAACTGATTGTGTCCAAACAGACGGAAGGTCAGAAGGACAGATGAATCGATGTTTGATTGATTGGGATTTCCAATTAAACTCAAGGGTGTATTTGTCTGAATACATTAGCAGGAGCCACTTCATGTGAGTCACTCAAATAGCGAAAGCCAGACTATGAGCAGTACATGGAAGTAGGATTAGTAAATCACAGCTGCGGGCCAGATAACTTGACAGACAAGCAATGAATCTAGCCTTCTCGGATTTAATGTCATTGTAAGAGTTTTTCACTTATATGACAACAGCTGTTCCTTGCCAAATTACAGTGGAAAACCAGGAGGAAACGTCACAAAAAAAACCTGTGATTATCGGAGCCACATCTTGTCGACAGGTGGGCTTGATCCCGTGAACATTACATCGAAGTAGACTTCAGAAAGTGCACGCACTAACCACTAAGCCATGACCGTGGCCTGCCTTTTCAGGTACCATCAGTAATAACTGGGACCGATATAAGATTGGTCCCCGGTAATAATGACTAACCTGTTTCAGGGGTCTGAAAGATGGACTCATTTGACCGTTGAGAGCCCATCTCAGTACTGGCAGTCACACCAAACCTGTAGCTCCAGAATGGCTGACCAGAGATGTTCACACAATGGGTAAGCTGATCCTCTATTAAGTCAACATCTAAAACATTATGTGAGAGATTTAGTTACAATCAAATGGCTGAACATTTAGCTCCAATGGGCCAGTTCAAAAAGAAAAAAATTACAACACACTGACAACCATTAGATTTGAAAAGTTATTGTTCATTTAGTTCTAAATAATAAACACAGTATGGTTACCATGGAAACATATTGCCATAAGCCATCATTTGTTCTTATGATATTTTTCTAAAAAGTAACAACTGTGATGATAGCACATGAATGTTGATTAATTATGCTTAGATCATGTTTTAAATTGGAAATGAACAAAGTATATAAACTGAATGTGATACCTGAGAGGGAGAGGTTGAGAAGAGAATGTCCCCAACTTCCTGGCTGGTTGTCATGGACATGCAAAGTGTAATTGGTGGGTCCTGGGTAAGGCTGTGGAGGGTGGACACATACCTCCATCATAGTATCATCTATCAGTTGTATAACAGGTGCGGGGACAAACACAGGGGCTGTGAACAATCACACAATCAAAATTAGACAAACAGATTTAAAACAGATAATTTTTTCTCTCTCAACGTCAAACTTGATTATTTGTCATTTTTTCAAGCATCAGAGATCAAAAACAAATATTTGTTGAGAAACCAAAAAGCAGTGATATCGGCATGTCATGGTTTCATTTAGACCCATTCATTTCAAGTTTTCGCATAAATTGAGTATATTCCGATCAAAGAGATCTAATTATACACATAGTTACATCAGACTTCACACAACCATTTTCAATAAACTTTAGATTTTCAATGCATTTTAAACATTGCTAACTATGAATTTGATTATATATCTGTAAAAGAATACATATTACAGCAAAGAATTAGGCATATTAGGCATTGTGCATTAGGTGATCCTATTATATATATATATCATCTTGAGATTGCCTTCTAATGTTCTCACCTTCAATCAAAGTGTTAGCAGTGATGACTGTTTCACTGAAACGACTGCCTCCTTCCTCGTACCATAAGAGCTTATAGGTGGTATACGGATTAAGTCCAGTCAGATTGTAGGTCACCTGACTGTCCACAGGGATATACTCTTTAACAGTGACTGCACATGGTGAGGCTCCAGTACTACTGACCATAAACGTTTCATCATTTGTCATTTTATGAGTCTGGAAAACACCAAAATGTTTTGAAAAATGTTAACAACTGAACAAGCTGTTTGTTTGTTTGGGCTTTTAACGTCATACTTATATGAAGACGGATTGTCCACTGACTTGCGGGAAAACTGGGCGGAAACCTCATTAAAACCACCCCTTAGACTGCCAGAGCCACATTGTGTGACTCCCTCATCTACCTGATGGCTGAAAGAAGGACTCGAACCTGTGAATGGTACTTTAAAGTAGGATTAGTAAGCGCACTCATTTACTACTAAGCCACACTTGCAGGTCTCTGAAGAAGCTGAGTAGCTAGAATATTCCCTGCTAAAGGCTTCTTCAGAAAAAACAACAACAACATAGCGACAATCTAAGGAAAATCATTTTTTCCTACTTACTTTGGAGAAAATGCCCCAGGTGGTAAAATTATTTCATACTGGTTTGTGAAAAGCAATCCTAATCGGGGTAGGAGTTGAATGAAGCTAAATTTTAAGCTTGCAGACAATTTATTTACAATTTATGATCTTCACAAGAAATATTTGTGTGAATAATAAAATTATCAAAATGGCGGCCATATTTGGTAAAGTATTTCCTTTTCCCCTTATGGGAAGAACACACAATTCATGTATGAAATTTTTTTGTCAATTTGTATTCAGGTCATCAAGTTCACAACATAGCCATTTGGAAATTATGTCAAATGATATTTCGCAGCCATATTGGCATGTATAATTTGTTGGAACACTCAGTTAAATAATTTTCAAATATGCAATGGTGTCCTTGGCTCCATAATATTCAATGAAACATGTAATGACACCCATCACTGCATGAAGTGAAAAAAGTAATCTATAAGTCTCTATGTTCATGACAGATATGAGGATTGTAAAATTATATAAATTACTCAAGTTGTTTTACAGAATGTCCATTGTCTTTAAAGGGAGGAAGTGCTTTTTAGAGTATTCAGTTTATAGGGAAATGTGTTATAATACATAATGTTCAAAACACATATAAGGCTGTGAATACTGTAAAATTACACAATAAAGGCCGTCTTGTTTCGCAAAATTTGCTGTATTGCAATCGCATCTGTTGTCTTAATAAATGGAAGCTATATTCCAAGGTAGAGGTAAATTAATCCATGAATTTGTTTTTGAAGTTTACATGTTAAAAACATGTGCAAAAGTGAATATTGTGAAAGCATACAATAACTGCGATTGTTTTGCAGAATTCACTGAAATGCAATGCTATCTGTCCTCTTAGCAGAGGAAGCTTAATACCAAATTTTTAGTTAATCAGTTCATTTGTTTTTAAGTTAGCATGGTTACAATATTTGTGGAGGATTGATTGATTAATATTTTGCGCCGTGCTTAAGGGTATTTCACTTAGATAACGGCAGTGTATTCCACCACAATCAAGTTCAGTTGTGAAAAGTTTTCATAATGTTGGAAAGTTAATCTTCCTCCAGTGCTAAGTAAAGACAGCATTGCCCTCTTCAAACATACTTCCCTCAACCATAGGGCACATATGCCTGTCGGATAAAATATACAATTCAATGGTTACCTGTTGTTGGCAATCTCTACAGAATCCGACGAGAACATCTTTAATACAAGCAGTACCATTGATCACACTAGGGGAGATAACTTTGATCCGGTATTTGTCAGGTATGGGTAAAGGAGCAGGAGGCAGAGAGGATTCTGGGAAGCTCCAGGTCAGGGCGGCACTACGAGAAGATGTTTCCACATCCACAACAGGTGACTGGCCTTCAAGAGCTAATTTGAGAAAATAAATACTTATACGTGAGTGGTAGTAATTTAATAAAAACCACAAGGTACTCCACATAATTATTTACCATACAATTTTATTGCGAACATGCCTTTCTCAACTGACTACAATCATAAAATTCAAAAGACTTATACAATTGTTAACTATTTTAGCGTGATTTATTTTATATCACAACATTAATGGGAAGTTATTTTTTATCTGATTTACTGTTGATTTCTGTTGTCACATCATCCGTGGTAGTGGCACTTTTAAATGGAGTACATCACACATATTGATCCATTGTGATGTACTAACATGGAAACAAATCTCAACTGTTTTGACATCAAAGGACTGTATGCAAAGCCCTAACGTTTTTTTGACATTATGAGACTTCCATTATATAAAAATGCATACTTTACTTTTTTCACATATATATATCTAGCTGGGTCAGAATACAGCTGCCCTGATCCTCTTTAGCTCTGTCCTGGGTTCGAATCCTGGCTAGGGCAAGCAAGCTTTTCTCTCTTCATTTATTCAAACTATATAATCATGATAAGTATAGAACACTTACGAATGTTTACGAATGTAGGTAGTGAGGGTGCCCCTTTAATACCCATAGAGCCAGTGGCCATGCTCACACCATAGAGCAGACCTTCCTTTAATCTCTCCACTCTGTAATAATGAACCTGATTATTGTCCAATGAGGGTTCAATATTGGGAACTTGTATTTCTTTGTTTGTGAAGCCGTCATTAACATAGACATAAGCTGCATCAGCATTGCCATCCCCAAATGACCAGGCTACCTCAATACTCGTGTTGGCTGCGGGTTCAGCATATATAACACTGGGTACTGACGGAGCTGAAAAAAAAAACATCAACAAATTGTTACTTTGATTGGATATAACATTATGAAACCCAAACAAGAGACATTTTTTATTTCTGTTTTCTGTTCACTGAGGATTGCTAGTTAAATCTTTGCTCGTTTGTACACAGCTGTGTGAGTTCTTTAGTTTAGTTCGCTAGCCAAAATGCTGCCCCCTAAAATATGGATATTCGAGGCCTTCCGGGTCTACAGGGCAGCCTAAATCGTTACAAAATCTACTTTAATATTGGACCATCCCTAACATTTTTGTTTGTGACCCTGTTATGAGAAGTGCAGAATGAGGAATAAATCAATCTGCTTTTGGTGATGAACTGTTATTATAGTTAAGGTGATTCTGGATTTGGCACATAGCTTAAACCAAAACAATTCTTTTAATGGATTGATTGCTTTTAAGTGCAACGGTGAAAGGTATTTTACTTATATAACTGCTTCTTCATAACTTACACAACCATAACATGTGAAGTGCTTCATTCTGTTGAAAAATTAATGTTCCCCCAGTGCTTAGTTAGGACAATCTGGTCACAGTTATAATAATAATAATAACCTAAAAATTTACAGTCAAATTTAAATTTGCTCTTCCCTGTAGCCCTCAATAAATACTGTACATGCATATTATTTAAACATTTAATACATGAACACATATAAAAATGATTTATGATAAAAACATACTATTTCCAAGACATAAATATAATCCAGGGCTAAAGATGATATTTTTTTCTAATTAGCTTACAAGATTGACCTGGAATTAATATATTTTCAAAAAACATTCCTAAAAACAAAACAACACAGAACACGTTACATCCGTCCTGTGTAAGTTTGGCTTTATTGAATGGTCACAAAAGGAAAATATTGAAATATATCTTACCTAAGTGAATGGTGCTAACAATGGGATCACTTGGACTATCCCAGGCTACCGAAGAGACAGAGAAGTTATATGTGCGACCAGGCCTTAGGTTAGTGATACTAGCTGACGTGGATCGACTGCTGTTTACATTCAGTTCAGTGGAGTTGTCGGCCGCAGGGGGGTCCCATGTGATCTGGTATGATTGTAGGTAGCTAAGGGGTGGATCCCATCTTAGGTTGACAGCACTGCTAGGGTCTTCCCCGAGTGACAAGGCTAAGTTTCTTGGTGGCTCAGGGGCTGGAAAAAAAATTAAATAAGACTTTCCTGTATCATGAATTTAAGTTTTATCATTTCTTGTAAATGATGATGATGATCTAAAAGAAAATGATGATGATGATCTAAGAGAGAATAATTTAGGATTTTGAGCCAAATTTTGGAAGTGAAGGTCTCCAATGATGTTTAACTACAATGGCTTTTAGCCAACAAAATCAGCTCTCTAACTTGGCTATATTAATCATTATACTAGACCTCATGCCAAAATTTGGAAGTATGGAATAAATCAGTTATAAAAATTTGAAGTATTTTAGGACAGCTTAAGCATTTGCCTTGTAGATTTGTTCCAAACCATTTTAGGCATCAAATCTGTGATACGGTTACTTTCAAGGTTATCCATGGCAGAACCATTGCTTGAGATATGTTTGTTTGTTTGTTTGATTAGTGTTTAACATCGTACTCAAGGGTATTTCACTTATATGACGACAGACAAAAATACAG